>JAEUWR010000108.1:0-10484 GCA_018524895.1 Podaxis sp. C-F-101400
ACCTACCCAGCCCCTGGCCCAGACTCCTGCCCCATGTGACAGGCCCAGACCTCCCTCATGTGCCCCTGCTCCCCCACGTGACAGGCCTAAACCTCCCTCGCATGATGTCAAGACTGGCCCTCTGGCTCCTCCCCCTTCTGATCAGCACAAGCCATATTTTGCCACCAGGGGTCCCACCCAGTGGCAATTCTTTTTAGATGCCAGTGCTAGTGACTTAGCTAGCGCTTGCATCTCTCTTCAATCACTCATCATGCACTTCAATCAAGCACTCACCTGGGCCAAGTTGGCACTCATCGTTGACTCCAGCCACTTCCACTCTGGTGTCATTGCCTTCTCAACAGGTGGTGTCCCTTCCCAGGCAGACCTCCAAACAATCACCACCTCACTCCCTTCTGTGCTCAAGAGCACTTCTGTCACCCTCCCCATGTCCCAATCTTTTATCAAGATTGTGGATGTCCCGTTCTTCTCTGCTGATGGCTTCATGCTATTGGCTGACCAAGTCAAGACTGAGGCTTCAGCCTCCCCTTTCTTCCCCTCCTCCAACATGCACCATATGTGCATTGTCCACAACTCCACCAAGTCTGATACTGCCACAGTGTGGATTGACTTGGTTGACTCTCAATGAGGCACTCTCGCCTCTTCCCTCATCAACAGGTGCATCATGATCAATGGCATGTCCTGCCTCATCAAGGGCACTTGTGCCCACACCAGCACACTCCAGTGTCAGTGTTGCTGGCACTGGGGCCATTCTTCTGATGCTTGCTGTGCTCACACACCCAAGTGTCCTCTCTGTGGGGGCCCTCACTCCAAGGCCTCCCACTGCTCCATGGTGGGGTGCTGCTGAGGCAACCCCAAGGCCAACCCCCCCATCCCACCCACCCCTGAGGGTGCCCCCTGCCCTCATTCTCCATGGTGCCTCAACTGCTCAGGCACCCATCCCTCCAATGACTGCCAGTGCCCTTACTGGTGACATTGATTTGATCGTGATTGGATTTGCAGTCACTACCAATGCAATGCAGAGGCCAAGAAAGCCCCCTCTGGGGGCTGTAAGGGCTAATGTGTCACCTTATGCCTCTTCCTCCTCTGCTCATTCTCCCATGGCCTTGGACTGCCTTTGTTGATCATACTTTTCATTCATGTAGCTTGGGGCACCTGTAATCTTTGTTTGTGTGGGTTTTTCTTTTTCTTCTTTCTCTTTTATCCATTGGGACTCCTATCATGCACCCATTTGTCGTAGATAGAGTCTGCTCTTGTAGTAGATAATGTTTGCAGCAATAAACTCAGATAGGGAAAAAAAAAAAAAAAAAGAAAGGTCCAGTTCTGGGAGGTCCCCTCTGGGGACTCCTGGGCAATTCATGGGGTGGCTCATGAGCACACCAAATCCCTCCTGCCTGTTGCCATAGGCACACAGGTCATTAGATCTCTGAACCAGCAGCTGAAGAGCACTGTTCAGTCTTGCCTTGATGCCTGGAGGGCTATCTTCCAGGAGCTGAAGTACCAGGGGTCCCAGTTCCTACCAGTCCTGGACCCCACTTCTAAGAAGCCCATTCAGCCCAGGTACCACTCTGGTGGTGCATGGTTCTCACTTCTTAGGGGAGTGCTACCTACCCTTTCAGCATGCTTTGCTAAGTGTGTCCTTGGGCACACCCCCACTGGATCCTACAGGATCCAATTCTTCCCACAGGAGGATCCCTCCTGTCCATGTGGCTCAGCCATGGTTGAGACACATGATCACATCTTGCAGTGGTGTAAGTGCTTCAAGTACCACATTAAGGGGCCCATCTACTTGGGTGACTTGATTGATTTCCTGAAGAAGAACACCTCAGCATTTGCCTTCAGGGCTAATCCCATGGGTATCAGATAACTGCCAAACCCAGTCCAGTTATGGACCTTGGGCCTAGCCCTTGAGTCCTTTATGGCAAATTGACGCCTATCCAACTGCCACCCTTGGTGTCTGCCAGCTTTTGCTAGTAGCAGTTAACTGGGAAATGACCCATTGTTCTGGTTGCAGGTCCCCTCGGGGATTGGCTTCTGGGGGCCTCGGGAGGCAGGCAGGGGGACTGGACTGGGGAGTAGCTTGTCTGGCAGTGCTCATGCACTGCCCTCCTCCTGCACTTGGTAGCCCTCAGAAGGCAAGTGCATGTTGGCCTGCAGGGAGCTTATTCCTAGCACCATCTTATATAGAGTAGCTACACCTGTTGTACATTACAACTGGACTGCAATCAGGCACTGGTATATAAATTGTTGAACAAAAAGAAAAAAAAAAGTATGGGTGCAAGTGCCCTTGATGAGGCAGGACACACCATTGATCATGATGCACCTGTTGATGAGGGAAGAGGCAAGGGTGCCTTATTGAGAGTCGACCAGGTTGATCCACACAGTGGCAGTATCTGACTTGGTGGAGTTGCAAACAATGCACATATGGTGCATGTTAGAGGTGGGGAAGAAGGAAGAGGCTGAAGCCTCAGTCTTGACTTGGTCAGCTGATAGCATGAAGCCATTGGCTGAAAAGAAGGGGATGTCCACAATCTTGATGAAAGATCAGGACACAGGGAGGGTGACAGAAGCACTTTTGAGTGCAGAAGGGAGTGAGGTGGTGACTGTTTGAAGGTCTGCCTGGGAGGGGACACTGCCTGTTAAGAAAGCAATGACGTCAGCCATATGGTCGAGGGGTTTGGATGTAGGCTTTATTCCTGCCAGACCTTTCAGCTGTGTGGTCCCAGGTTCAAACCCCTGGGGATGCATTTCTTTGGGGGCTACTGGTGCGCAAAGCATGGTTACTTAGCAATAATCTCAGGTGACTCTGAAATGGTTGTATGGTCCTATTTGGGTCTCAGGTGGTTCCAGGCACACTGATCACTGGTACCCTCTGGGGTTAAACTGGCTTTCAAATGTCCAGGGAGAGATCTCCCAGGCTAGCATGGGTAAATTACTCAGCCATGCAGCAAGTCATGTAGTGATGTCACACTGTAATGGTGTGACTAAGCTGTGTGCTTTGCCCAAGTCCGATATACTGGCTGAAGGTGGTGGTGCTCCCTTGGTAAAGGAGCTTAATCTGGGGTATATCTCAGGCCATTACTGGAAATAGGGCATTATAAGAGGGGGATTTTGGGGAAAAAACAGTCCAATCTGGAAGCATACTGGAAAAAGCCAGCCAGAACAGGATACCCCCCACTGGTTCGCTTCAGCATAGTTCTGGTAGTTAGTAGGCATAACCCAATCTCTGGATCAAGGGTGTTGGCAGTTAGCTGGCCAATGACCCTATGTCAAGTACCTCTGGGGTGACCTTGGGAACCAATCCAGTAGTGGCGCCTGCAAGGTGTAGAGCCCAGACAGTTAAGCATGGGGATCCAGGCCTTGATGGCATAACTGAACTGGCTGCTGGGTAATGGGAAGTGGCCCTGGGGTAGCACCTGGATCAAGCCATGGGCCATAGCAAGGGATGTTAGAGAATGCTCCCTTGGCTCGAGAGGACTAAATCCTACACTGGTCAGCCTGATACAGTTAAAATAGTCAGGTTCTGGCTTGAGTTGATTCCACGTCACCCAAAGGGGTAGGGGTTACCTGCAAAGGGCTCCATAGATGGGTTTGATGCTAATAAATACCCTTCCATTATAGATCTCATCTTCATGGTGGATGACCCTACCCAAGCAAGCCCAGTCCATTCAATACGAGATGACTGGCAATTCAAATCGGATCACTGCCCCCTACTCACCAATCTCCCCACCCCCTCCCCCTTCCTCCCCTACACCGAAAAACTTACCATCCCACACGACTCTGAGGAAGAAGCTACCTTCCTCTACTCTCTTACTCTCTGCTTATGAGACATCCCCACTTCTTTCTCCTCCAGTGACAACATCCACTCCTACACCAACTCTATGTCCCAAATCATTTCTCAAGAATGGCTTAACAATGCTAAACAGGTCAAAATCTGCACCAAGTCCAAACCATGGTGGACATCACAATGTTCTGCCACCCTACGCACATTCCAATCTCACAAAACCAAAGCGAATTGGACTCATTTCAGATGCACAACCTGCCAAGCCAAGTGCACATTCTTTGACCAGAAAATCAAAGACAGAGCTGAGGAAAACTGTCACCCTTGGGACCTCATGTCTTGGATCAGAAAGAGAAACCTCCCCCCTTCCCAATCCATCACCTTTAATGGGAAGAGCTGTGACAAGCTAGATGACCTCTGGCATGCACTTGACTCTTCTTACAACTCTGCTGCAGATTGACAAGTAGACCTTAGTGCCATCAACTTTATTGACATCCATCCTGAGTGCCAATGGCCCCCCTTCACAAGTGCGGAACTTTTTGACGCCCTCAAACCTTGTGCCAATGCCTCAGCCCCAGGTCCTGATCATCTCTCATGGGCCCACATCAAACACCTAATGGCTGACGACACTTTATGATCCAACTTCCTCCTCTTTGCATCCAAATGCGTGGAATTTTCCACATGGCTGGAACATTTTAAATCTTCCACTTCTGTCATCATCCCTAAACCCAACAAACTGCATTACTCCACCCCCAAGATGTTCTGTCCCATCGTCCTCCTCAACACCCTTGGAAAACTCATTGAGAAGATGATTTCCACAAGAATGCAGTTTGAGGCTGCCCAATTAAACCTTGTCCACCCCCTTCAATTTGGCGGCATTATCCAGTGTTCTATGGAAGATGCTGGTGTGTACGTCACTCATCTTGTGCACTCTGGTTGGCACCACAAACTCAAGTCCAGTGTCATTGCTTTTGATGTCGCACAATTTTTTCCCTCAACTAACCATTCTATCCTCTGCTCCATCCTCCAACGACATGGATTCAACTCCAACCTTGTCGCCTTCTTTACTGACTACCTTAAAAACAGGTATACAACCTACTTGTGGAACAACAAGACATCGCCCAAGTTTCCCACATCGGTAGGAGTCGGTCAAGGGTCCACCCTCTCTCCCATCCTCACTGCCCTTTCCCTATCACCCTTTATGTACAAATTTGCTAACGACCCTAGATGCAAGATCATCTCCTTTGTGGATGATGGTCTTATTCTAGTTCAATCTGACTCCTTCGACACTAATTGCCACCTTCTCACACAGGTTTTCAAAGCAGTCAAAGAATACTTATGCTGCCTAGGTTTTGTTCTCGAAAGAGACAAGACCAAAGCTTTTCACTTTTCCAGCTGCCCCTCCCGTGACCCCAATCCCCCTATTGTCATAGACCCTTCCCTCACCATCACCCCAAAACCCTTCCTCCGCTATCTCAGCTTTTGGTTTGACAGAGGTCTCACCTTCAAGGAACATGTCCAGTTCTATTCAACCAAGGTGCTCTCTACTGTCCATTGTATGTGCATGCTCGGCAACTCCATTCATGGCCTCTCTCCCCTACACAAGAGACTCCTTTACCGATCCTGTGTGGTTCCTATAGCCACATATGGATATTGTCTCTGGTTCAACTGCAACACCAGATACTGTGGACTCATCAAGTCCCTTCAGTGCATGCAATGACAAGCTGCCCTATGGATCACCAGTGCGTTTTGTACTACCCCTTCAGGTGGAGTTGAGGCCATTGCAGGCCTCATAGCTATTCAACTCCATCTGTTCAAACTTGCTAAATGAAGTTCCATCCACTTTCACACCCTCCCCCCCTCCCACCCCCTTAAACTCCTAATGTAGGATATTGAACCCCTTGATGCCTGCCATACCAAACAGTGCTTGACAGTGCTCAATTTTGTCTCAGATGCCCAATTGGTCACAGACCAGTTCCAGTGTCTCCATCCATGCACTAAACCCGGCCAGCGCCTGCTGGACTTGTTTAGCAATCAAATCAAATTTATTGAATGCCTTAACCCTTCGAAAGAAGGTGCTATGGCAATCCACCTAGCCAACGCCTCCCGTGCCCGTGACCTTTCTTTTTCCTCTCCCGTTTCCTTAGCTGTAGCTACAGACAGTTCCGTTCCTCTCGACTCTACTCTTTCTGCTACCTCTGCTTTTCTTGTTTTTAACTCCTTGTCTTCAGACATTCTATCCTCTTCCGTTCACCCCTGTGGGGAAGTCCTATCATCAGATGCTGAATCTTACGCTCTCCATCTCGGACTAAATAGTTCCATTTCCCTTGCCTCTTCTCTAAACATTTCCTCTATCGTAGTTTTTACGGACTCCATATCATCAGCTAAAAAACTCTTTTCATATAGCCCTCATAGCACTCATCAAGACACCATTACAGTCACTCCCATCCTTCAGCAATGGCTCTCCTCCTCCTCTTCCAACCACATCCACTTCTGGTCAGTTCCCTCCACTGCTCAATGGTCGATTCACTTCCAAGCACATCAGCTCGCCAAGTCTCTATGCATTCTCAACAACAGACACCAGCCATACCGCACATCCATTGGTTTCGTCCGCAACCATTACACCCATAAATGCCTTTCAATGTGGCATTCGCTCATGGACAAACCAGCCTACTGTGGCCAATCATGGCTCTGTCTCATCAATCCAGCCGAACAACCTCTCATGCCCAAGTATGCCAAAGGTGGAACTTGGCTCAATTCCCCTCTTGGCAAGAACACCCAACTTTGCGTGCACTTCACCTGATGCATCACCAATCACGTGCCTATCAGCACCTTTCGACAGCGCTTCTTCCCAGGGTGCTACATCACTTCTTGCCCTTGTGGAGAAGCGCTTGAAACTCGGGACCATATCCTTGACAACTGTCCCCTCTACCAATATCCAATAGGAGCCCGTGATGGCTTCTACTGGCTTATCAATTTCCTTGACCGCAACCCAGCAGCCTTCTCTTTCACTAACCAGATTCAAGGACCTATTACACAGGAGGAATATGCCACCCGCTGCCTTACCAGAAGAGAGTGTCTCGCCATCCATGGTGTACCAGATGTTCACTAGAAAGGGTTTCCCCTTTTTATCTTCCCCCTTCCCTTATTCCCCATCTCCCCTTTCGTGACTGATTAAGTTAGTTCATTAGTTCTCTCTTCTTCTGTTCATATATCTTGTAGCCGATCCTCCCATCATCTCTCGTCCATACTTCTTTTTCCCTTTTCTCTTTCCTCTTCTTTTATATCTAGTTTTGTTCTTGGGACTGCTACCGCACACCTGTTTGCATTAGCTAGTCTAGTTCAATAAACTATGATTTAAAAAAAAAAAAAAAAAAAAAAAGAAAGCAATGACACCAGAATGAAATTGGCCAGAGTCAATGACAAGTGTTGACTTGGCCTGGGTGAGTACTTGATTGAAGTGCACAATGAGCAATTGAAGAGAGATGTGAGTGCTAGCTAGATCACTAGCACTGGCATCTAGGAAGAATTGCCACCAGGTTGGACCCTGGGTGGCAAAATATGGCTTATGCTGTATGGAGGGGGGAGGGGCTGGAGGGCCGATTTTAATGTTATGTGAGGGAAGTCTGGGCCTGTCACATGGGAGAGTGGGGGCATGTGAGGGAGGTCTGGGCCTGTCATGTGGAGCAGGAGTCTGGGCTGGGGTCTGAGGAGGTGCTGGGGCCTGGGTTGAGGGTTGAGGGGCAGGTGCTGATTGGGTGTCTGCCATTGCTGAGTCAGCCATTCCATGGGATGGCTCATGGTGAGGGTGAGGCTGCTGTGCCTGGAATAACAGGGCAGTAATACTGCCCAGGGGAGGGGGAGAACATTGTACAGGGGGAGTACAATTAGCAAACATGTTTTTGGACTTGATAACAGTGATGAAGTCACAAAGAGCAGCATGGAGATGGGGCTCAGGAGAGAGTTCATCCTGACTTGCCTCATGAATATCGTTAGTCCATCCCAAAAGAATAGATGTCATAGTTGTGGTTTCTTCTTCCTTGTCCTGGACCTTGGGTGGGGTGGGAGAGGAAGATGGAAGATTGGAGGAAGTGGCTTTAGGAGTAAGCTGCTCAGAAGGAGAGGGAGAAGAGGCTGGAGAATCAAGGTCCATGCCTGCAGGGGGGGGTGCTGAGCTCTGGAGATGCCCAGTAGTGTCAGACCAAGGAGGAGTGGAGGATCCAGGAGGATTCTTGAGCTTGTATACAATGAATTGACCTGTAGAGTTGTCATGGATGCAAAGGAGTCCTTTGGAGGACTTGATCTTGAATTTGAGTGGTGTGCTGTTAGAGGATGCTTGACCAGTGGTGCCAATGCCTCACTCTTACTGGGAGCAATGCTGGAGAGTCTTAGGGGCTTTTTGAAACATATCATTAGTATATTGGGGGGCAGATGACTTTTTGTAGTGGCCCATAGTGCTAAGTACAACTGACCAATGAGTGGATGATGGTGGTTGCTAGAAAAGGAAGGTTGTCCAGGCCTTGCTTTATCAGCATCAGGCTTGAACCATTCACTGATCTTGTCTAGTCTGTTGTTAGATGCAACAAGAGGGCCACCAGTCTTCTCACACTGCTTAGCTGACATGAGAGTGATAGATCTGGGGTGGAGAAGCACCCCCATGGTGTAATCAGACCCCATTAACACCCTAAGGGCATGATTGGGTGAGAGGGTATGTAGTCAGAAGAAGGCCCTTTCAGCCAACTTCTTCAAATGCAAATGGAATGGGATGAGACTGGCCAGGGCCTCTGTCCCTCCAGTGGAGGATGTCCAGAAGGCTCCAATGATCCACAACACTGCCTTATGCTGCATTGAGGAGAGGCTCTTCAGGAGTATCTTGTTGCAATGTTACGGACTTCACTTCATGTCCATTAAACTCTTGGAGCCTTGGTTACAACCTGGATTCTGTGGATCATATTCAGTTTAACCTTTCTTCCATTTCCGTCGGGTATTCTCTCTCCATAAATACTTTTCTCCATACTTTCCCTTCCATTACATTTCTTATCAGAATTCTTTATCCGATTATCTTGTGTTTTTCCGTTTATCCACAGCCTTTCCCTTCACCTTGATTATCTTCCACTTATCTAGGTTTTTCCATTATCTGATGTTTCACTTTTGCCCCCATCCCTCAGATGTCCAGACACTTTGTGGATGGACTCCTTATTCTGGTACCTACACCGTGGTTATCAGTTCACATGTTTCCTAGTATTCTCCTTTGAGTAGTTACTATTGTTTCTCGCTTAACTACTACTCCCCAGACTTTATCCTGACTACTTGTATATAAGTAGGGTTACTACCATTTGTACTCCTCAGTCAGAATATCAATTTAGATCTCTCTCCCCTCTCCTGTCTGTCTGCTACAAGTCTGCTCCCTGGTCCAGGCTTGTCCTGTCTTCGTCCGTTCTCTGTCTGCTTGTCCGCTCAAGTCCGTAGTTGGTCAAGTGAGGCCACCACAGTATCAGAGGGGTGCAACACATAAGTTGAAGCCAAGGCCTCAACCCTGTGTCTGCATGCGTCCGCCTTGGTTGCCCGTGGTCCGCCCCTGTCCAGAGTCAGTTCTTAACAGTATATTCTGACTCAGACCTCTGGTATTGTTCCAAATTTTTATGCCATCTACGACATGTAGTGCTGCATGAGCTCAAGGAATCACCATTCCAGAACCTGTTCTTCCCCGCACAAATCATGAATTCTCTTTGACTCCCACTCCATATCAATCTTCTTCCACCATGTCTTCTACTATGGTTACTGCCAAGTCCAGAACTCAAAATCAAACCTCTGCTGGGTACTCACAAGGAGGTTCTAGTGGCCCTCTGGACCCTGGAGATGGGGGTGGTGGTGGTGACAATGATCCTGGTGAGGACAATGATGAATCTTTTGCTCCTTCGTCTGCCTCCGATCTGCCTTCATCCATCGGTACTGTGACTGCCTTGGTGGATAGTGGTTCTATACATTGTTTCATTGACTCTTCCCTCGTTTGTGATTGCTTGATTCCTACATTCCATGTTGCTCCTGTAGAACTCCAACTTTTTGATGGCTCTTCAAACTCGTATATAACTGAACTAGCGAAAATCCCTGTTACTTTTCCTACTGGTGAATCAATGACTTTGGACTTCTATGTCACTCAGTTGGATTCATCTTGCTCTGTGGTTCTCAGTCACAACTGGCTCACCCGCTACAATCCATTGATTGACTGGGTCTTGAACAGTATCTCTTTCTGGCCACAGCAACAAGCCTTTCCAACCCCTGCTCCGACTCTCTGTGCCGCACTTTCTTCTGCTTTTCCAGTCCATCCAGATCTGCCTTCCTCCACTTCCAATCCTGTTCCCCTGTCCCGTGCATCCAATTCCTCCACTCCATCTGATTCACCTCCGCTCCATCCTCACATCAGCCTGATCGGTGCTGCACCTTTCCTGCATGCATCATGCCTTCCTGGTTCGGTTTCCTTTACTTTCAACATCTGTCCTCCATCTGCCTCTGCTGGTTCCACTCAGCCCTCTGAGCCCATCAATTTGTCAAACATTCCCTCAGAGTATCATGAATTCACTGATGTCTTCAGCAAGGTCCGCATGGATATGTTGCCTCCACATCGTCTGTATGACCTCAAAATCAATCTGGAAGAGGGTGCTAGTCCTCCCATCGGGACCATTTACTCTCTATCCCAGGTTGAGCT
>JAEUWR010000447.1:0-11879 GCA_018524895.1 Podaxis sp. C-F-101400
GATCCTCGCACCTATAAGGCTGCTATGAGGTCTCCTGATGCCCCTCAGTGGGTAGAAGCCTGTGACAATGAGATCTTTGCCCTCAGCACTTCTTGACCTGATACCACTACCTTCCCGTTTTGGAACAAACCCTGCTCTTTGTTGCACTCATCCTCAAAGCACTGTTGGTCACCTGATTGCCAATCGGGCATGGTATTTATCGACTACATGTCCTATCCTTCCAAATCATTGAGAGGATGGGGCAGTTCTCACCTGGGGGGTCCCCCCCTGGGCCACTGCTTCGCCTCAGCAGATGCCTTGGGTGCACGGACACCCTCCATTGACTGGGGAGAAGAGTCCTTCACCCCCCCATCACCCAGCACTGCTGCTAGAGAGTGCTATGCCTCCCCGACCCCCTCCCAGGACTGACAACTTGGCAAGCTCACCCCAAGAGGGGCTCACTCTCACTCGACCCCTGGCCACTCTCGCCAGGCCTCACCCACCCCAGGTCTGTCTTCACAGATGGATGTGGGGGACATCCCAGCCACTGTCCTGTTAGAGTTGCTAGGCACCCTCTCCAGTGCTGACAAGGACGCAGAAGCAATTGCTGGTTCCCTCAAGACGACCAGAGGCTGGGTCCTCGAGCACACCTCCACCCCCCTCCAGAGTGGAAATCTCCATGAGATAGCGAGGGTGACTGCCTCCTTGGTGGCTGCCCTATGAGATGCTGGATGGTTCTCCATCAGCTTGTGCGAAGGCACATCCACCACACTGGCTGATGCCCTCTTAGACATCGTAGGGCCCCCTCCGAGACAGCCCTCCCCCTTACCCCTGTCCTCCCCTCCTCCTCCCATGGAGTCGGACGACAATCACCTGCCAGCAGCTCCCCAGCCCTGGCCAATTAACACCCATCCATCTGTGCTGGATGGCAGGAACAGGTCGAGGAGTGGGCCCCGCCTGCTCCCAGTCCCACTGAGGAGGAACCCACCCAGGGCCCCCCCCCCCGCCGGTTAACTTGGCTACAAGGCTGGGCAACTATGCCCAGGCAGTGACAGCCCTGCCTGCTTCGATACAGGTGACTATGACGAACCTGGTCAACCTGGCCAGGGCGTTCCCCACCCTTCCCCCCCAAAAGCTTGTCCAGCTCAAGAAACAGGCAGCTGGGGGAACACCTCTCAAGTCAGGGACCTGCAGGCCCCCAATGACTACCTCTGGCCCCACTAGGCACCAGGTCATCATCTCAGTGGATGCCGCCTCTGTTGTGGTATCACCCAACGATCTACTGAATGCCATCAACACGGCCCTCATCGCTGCGAGGTCTAAGCTTCGCAGGGAGTCTATATGCCCTGGCTTCAGTGGTTTCATTGTTGCCACCAATGTTGTTGTGACAGAAGATGACCTCAAGGCCATCTGATGCCACCTCCCATTGGTCTTCAGCCCTGGCTCCCAGGGAGACGTGGACCTCCCTCACTTGAAGTCTTATCTCAAGATTATTGGGGTTCCGTTCCTATGTCAGGGGCATGATAATACCACCCCCAAGGACATCATCACCGCTATGAGGCAGTCACCTTATGCAGAACTGTTCACGATTGCCGATCATGTCTGAGTCAGGTGGAACTCCCCGGCTTCAGACAGGTGTACTGTGTGGTTCGAGATCTGGGATTCCCAAAAGGGCACCAAGGCTAAGGCCCTGATCAACAGGACCATACAAATCTTTGGCCAGTCCTGCTGCATCCTTGCAGCGAAAGCCAACCTGGGTGTCCCCCTCTGCCAGAGGTGCTGGAGGTAGGGTCACCCAATGATGGTGTGCAGGCATGAAGGCCATACCTGCCCCACATGCTCAGGTCCACACAAGCATGAGAACCATCATCTCCTCTGCGGGTTGTGTAAGGGCAACCCCAAGGCCACCCTGCTGGTACCCCCCATGAGGGCAGATCATCCCTGCCCCCATGGCAACTCCTTCGCCTGCCCCAATTGCAAGGGCAAGCACACTGCTGACTCCTGCAAATGTCCATTCTGGGCCCACCAGTTTGATGGTGATTGGATCAGGAAGAAATATTCTGAGGTGCATGTTTGCATGGCCTGCAACCCCCTTCATCCTGACACCCGGCATCCCTTTCAGGCTAAATGAAAGTGGTGTCGGACATTCATATATTTTCACAGAATGTGAACCATAGCTACATTCTTGTGGACTCTTTGCTTGAATCTAGTAAATTGGATTATGATATCATCTTTCTCCAGGAACCCCCCTGGTGAAGTATCCAGAAGGCCCCCTCCTCTGTTAGGAAGGAAGGGGATGACATTATAGAGTCCCCGAAGCACCCAGAGTGGATGTGCTTCATGAGGCAGCCAGAACAGCATCAGAGACCACGTGTTATGGCTTATATCCATAACAGGTTGAGTAAGCTTAGGCCATCACTCCAAATGGACCTGGTGGACCACAACGATTTGCAAATGATCTCCCTGTTTAATGGGGAGACACCTATCCATCTTTTCAACGTCTACTCAGATGATGAGAAAACCACAGTCAGAGCCCTCTCTGAGATCTCCGACTTGCTTCCACCCTTGACTTATATGGGAGGGGACTTCAATCTCCAGTCGAGTGTGTGGGAGGAGGGCTACCCCCACCACCACTTTTGGTCTCAGGCACTATTGGAACTGGCATCTGATCTCGGCTTGGATTTGGCACACCCCCAGGTGCCAGGCCCTACCAGATTTCCATTCAACGCATCAGATTGGCCCTCGGTGATCAATCTGATGTTTGTTCCAGTTCAGGAGGCCCTCACAGTCCACTTTAGGATTGAGCCTTCCTTACAGGGCTCATCAGATCACACGCCCCTCATAGTGCGGCTCCCCATGGGTAGGGTTGCCCTCAGGGGGGCTCGCAGGGTACTGCCCAGGGAATCAGAGGAGGAAGAAGACTTCCTACTCATGTGCTCCAAGGGGATAGCTGCCCTGTTGGGTAGGAACCCCCTTAACTCAGACCAGGTTGAGGAGATGGTGAAAGCTATTGCCAAGGTCTTTTCCAGGGCATGGGATGCCTGTGCCAAGGAGGTCAACATAGTGTCATGCTCCAAACCCTGGTGGAATGGAGCCTGCCAAGCCATGCTTGGACAGCATAGGGCCTCTGGGTCTCATGATGACTGGGCAGAGTTTAGGCACACTGTCAAGGCAGCCAAGTGGGCTTTCTTCAATGAGAAGATCACAGAGATAGCCACCACCAACAAACACCCATGGGACCTAATGGAGTGGGTCAAACAGCGTAAAGTCCTGGTGGTCAAGGCCATTTCTTACAATGGCAGGCCATGTCATGATCTGAACAACCTGTGGGGAGCTCTCCACGGGACATATAATGTGGCATCAGAGAGGCTTCCTGATGTCTTGGTCTTGGATCCCTTGCCTGCCCTCCCAGAAAGGGAATGGGTCCCCTTCTTGCCCTTGGAGTTAGCAGAGGCGTTATCTGCTTGTTCCTCAGTGTCGGCCCCAGGCCTGGACCATGTCACGTGGTCCCACCTGAAGGACATGGTAGCCAATGAAGATTGTAGCACTGTGTTTCTTGCCCTGGCCAATGCCTGCCTTCGGGTGGGTCACTGGCCTCGGCACTTCAAGGAGTTGGTTTCGGTGATTATCCCCAAGCTGGGCAAACCCTCTTACTCCACCCCCAAGGCATTCTGGCCCATTGTGCTGCTGAACACCTTGGGGAAGCTCTTCAAGAAAATGCTTTCTAAGCGCCTCCAGTTCGACTCTGTGAAGTACGGTGTCTTTCATCCCAATCAGCTCAGTGGCATACAGCAATGCTCCACAGAGGATGCCGGGCTGTTCCTTACCCACGTCGTGTGAAGCAGCTGGGCCAGGGGTCTCAAGACCAGCGTGATCACCTTTGACATCACGCAGTTCTTTCCATTGCTTAACCATGATGTCCTCATGGTGATACTAGCAAAGCAGGGATTTCCCCCTAATGTGGGAAAGTTCTTTGCCTCCTACCTTGTGGGGTGTGCCACCTCCTATTCGTGGGGGCAATTCTCCTCAGACCCTATGGACGCAGACATAGGTGTGGGTCAGGGCTCTGCCTTGTCCCCAGTGCTCTCTGCTTTGTATTTGGTGCCCCTAATGAAGTTGTTCAACAGGGAGGCCACCCAGCTGTGCATCACTCTCCTCTCATATGTGGATGATGGGACATTGATCTCTCAGGCAAAGACATGGGAAGACAACCTGTGCGCACTGTGAAGTGTGTATGCAATCATATTCAGACTGTTCACAGCCTTCACTTTGGTTTTGGAGCATTCCAAATCAGAGCTCTTTCACTTCTTCTGGAAGCTGGGAGATGACAATCCCCCGATTGATCTGGGCTTCACCCCCTTCATGGGTGACTCTCCCCTTCAGCCCAAGACCTACTGGAGGTATTTTGGGTTTTATTTTGATCAGCATCTCTCATTTAGGGAACACGTCCAGTACTACTCTACCAAGTCTCTATCAACTGTCAGGGTGATGGGGATGTTGGGAAACTCATCTAGGGGCCTGACTTTGGATCAGAAACAGACCCTGTATAGGGCATGTGTGGTCCCCATAGCCACCTATGGGTTCTGCCTCTGGTTCTACCCAGGAGCATGGAATAAACAGCTCCTACAGTCTCTCTCCTCAATGCAGCGTAAGGCAGCGTTGTGGATCACTGGGGTGTTTCGGACGTCACCTACCAGAGGGACTGAGGCCCTAGCAGGCATGATCCCTCTCCACCTCCACCTTAGGAAGTTGGCCGAACGGACCTACTTCAGGTTGCACATGCTTTCGCCTAACCATGCTCTTAGGGCATTGATGGGATCTGAATACGCACTGGGGACTCTGCCCCACCCCTGTTCCATTGCTCTCATGATGGATAGACTTCATGAGAAAACAGGTGGCCCACTCGTCACATCCAATTTTAGGCTGGATGAGATTAGCAAGCGATTCGAGCCTGACACTGATGAAGCGAGGCCCGGGTATCAGCTTCTCAACAAGTTCCAAGATCATGTCGAGTTTCGCTCTGCCCCCTGTAACCTTGAAGATCGGGTGAGGTACTTACAGCAGATGGAGGGTGTCCTGAGAGGGGCAGAACACTCCACAGACATGGCCTGTTGTGGGACCAACACGAGTCGACCTACACACAGCACATACCAGGCAGTCTCAGCTGCCTTGGTTTATCACCATGGGAACCTGGTGAACACCACCAGAAGAGCAGTAGGTGACGTTACTGCTCCTGATGTGGAACTCTTCGCCATTTGTCTGGCTCTGGCCTGGGCTGTCGGCCTGGAGGGAGTCTCAACTATTTTAGTCTGGACCGACTCACTGGCTTCGGCTAAGCACACAGTCGACCCATCTCCCAAATCAGGGCAGTCCCATGCCCTGGCTATTATTCACCTCCTTGCCCCCTGGCTGTCCCAACTGGGGAGGAGGGTTCAATTCTGGGAGGTCCCCTCTGGGGATCCCTGGGAAACTCATGGGGCAGCTCACAAGCATGCCAAGACACTCCCACCTGTGGCCTTGGGCACACAGGTTCTTAGGTCTCTGAATCAGCAGCTGAAAAGCATGGTTCAGTCGTGCCTCGATGCCTGGAAGGCTATCTTCCAGGGCCGGAAATACCGGGGGTCACAATTCCTGCAGGTTTTGGACCCTGCTTCTAAGAAGCCCATCCAGCCCAGGTACCACTCCAGTGGTGCATGGTTCTCTCTTCTCAGAGGAGCACCTCCCACTCTTTCGGTGCGCTTCACAAGGTGTGTCCTAGGCCATGCCCCCATCGGATCTTACAGGGTCTAGTTCTTCCCTCAGGAGGAATTCTCCTGTCCCTGTGGCTTGGCCATGGTCGAGATGTGGGATCACATTCTGCAGCACTGCAGGTGCTTCAACCACCACATCAAGGGGCCCATATACCTGGATGACTTGATAGATTTCCTGAAGAAGAACGCCTCAGCATTCGCCTTCAGGACCAATCCCTTGGGTATTGGATAATGGCCAAACCTGGTCTGGTTATGGACCTTGGGCCTAGCCCTTGAGTCCTTTGCGGCGAATCAATGCCTGTCCAACTGCCACCCTTGGTGTCCACTGGCTTTTGCCAGTAGCAGTTAACTGGGAACTGACCCATTGTTCTGGTTGTGGGTCCCCCTAGGGGATCGGCTTCTGGGGGCCTTGGGGGGTGGGCAGGGGGACCAGACTGGGGAGTAGCTTGTCTGGCAGTGCTCATGCACTGCCCTCATCCTGTGCTTGGTAGCCTTCGGAAGGCAAGCATGCACTGGCCTGCAGGGAGCTTATCCCCTGCACCATCTTATATAGAGTAGCTACACTTGTTGTATGTTACAACCGGACTGCGTCTGAGCACCGGTATATAAATTGTTGATAAAAAAAAAAAAAAAGAAAAAAAAAAAAGATCATCCAGGAAATAAGCAATGATGAAGAAGTTGCTGAAATCTTCATGGAGTTTTCAAACTCTACCAGTGCACAAGCAAGGGAAATACAGGATTTTGCCTCAGACGACTAGCCTCCATGTCTAGATCATCGAAGGAAAAGAAAGATGCACCTGAAAGTAACCCTTCTCGACCCCTTTTGTTTTCTAATGGACTGGTTTCTGATTCCTACCCCCATCCAAAGGACGAAATTATGCCCCCTTCTTTCTTTCAGAATGAAGTATCAGCCTCTGAACTGTGTCTAAAGACTCATAAATCCAACACCTTTTATTGCCCCACCACCATGCATCTCTCTGGAAAATCTGTGGAAACCCTTACACTGATAGACTCAGGAGCAGGATGAGATTTCATCGACTATTGATTAGCTGAAGAATGGAAACTGAAGAAAACCCCATTGAAGAAGCCAATCAAAGTCAGGAACGCAGACAGATCCCTCAATACAGATAAGCAAATCACTCATTTTATGACCATTGACTTCGCAATCTACAGAAAACAAATGAAGACGAATTTGCAGGTGATTAATCTAGGACAACCTAGAATAATCTTGGGAATCCCTTGGCTTGCCCAATACAACCCTGACATTGACTGGACAAAGCAAACTCTTTCCTGGAGAAAACTCACCAAGAATACCATGCTCTCTTCAATAATCAACAACACTCTCTTTGACATCTACATAAACAAGCTTGAAGAAGACTTCTCCAAGGAAAACTTCACCGAGATCAATGCCAAGACCTCCTACTCCCAAATACTCACCCAAGCAGCAGAGCAAAAGAAGGAAACTGATCCCGCCAAAATTGTCCCAAAAGAATTCCACAAGCATCTGGATCTTTTCTCTCAAAAGAAAAGTGAAAGATTCCCTCCTGAACAACAATGGGACCACAGGATCGAAACAAAGGAATCCTTTGTTCCAAAAGCCTTTCCTTCCTACAAGCTCTTGCTCGCAGAAGAGAAGGAGCTTGATAAATTCCTCGAAGAAAACCTTGTGAAAGGATATATCAGACCCTTGAAATCTCCCATGGCCTCACCATTCTTCTTTGTATCAAAAAAAGACAGAAAACTCAGGCCATGCCAAGATTACTGCTATCTCAATGACCACACAATCAAAAACAGATACCCTATTCCTTCAATCCAATCCATACTCGACAAACTCTGAGGATTGAAATATTTCACCACACTCAATGTCAGACTCAGATATAATAATGTCCAAATCAAAGAAGAAGATTGATGGAAAGGAGCTTTCCGCACTCATCGAGGATTATTTGAACCAACAGTCATGTTTTTCAGAATGTGCAACAGCCCAGCAACATTCCAAAACATGATGGATACCATCCTCGCTCCCCTCATTGTACAAGACAAGGTTATCATCTACATGGATGACATCCTTATCCATGCTCCCACCAAAACCAAACTTCAGAAAACGACTCGAGAAGTATTCAAAATCCTACGGAAACATGATCTCTACCTCAAACCAGAGAAATGCAAGTTCGAAAAAACCACCCTTACATATCTCAGTTTTATCATCTCCCCCAACAAAGTCGAAATGGATCCCACCAAGCTTAAAGGAATAGCCAACTGGCCAACGCCAAAAATGGTATGAGATGTGTGGAAATTCATTGGGTTCTGCAACTTCTATCACAAGTTCATCAAGCATTACGCCCACCTGTCCTTACCCCTGAATGCACTTCTAAAGAAGTCCAACACTCCTTTCAAATGGATGAAAGAAGCTGACGACGCATTTAGAAAACTAAAGCAACGGTTCCTGGAAGAACCTGTATTAATCACTCCCAACCCAACAAAACCTTTTGAAATTCAAACTGATGCGTCCGCCTATGCCTCTGGAGCAGTACTCCTCCAGAAAGACTTGAACAGTGTGCTGCACCCATGCTTCTACTATTCCAAACCATTCTCCCCAGCCAAATGGAACTATCATGCATCAGAACAAGAATTCCTAGCTATTATCCGTGCATTACAAGAATGGCATCATTACATTGACGGATCACCCCATGAAACAACAATATGGATGGATCACGACAACATCATCCATTGGGCCAAACCATCAAAATTATCAAGACAAACCATTCGATGGTCCACCGTGATCAGCACCTACAAGATCAAGATTTGCCATATCCCTGGACCCAAGAACTGTGCCACTGATGCTTTATCTAGAAGACCAGACCACACCTCAATGAGTAAAGACATGGAACTAGAAATGACAAAGGCAGCCATCCCACTAGAGAAGTTTCAAACTGGTGATTTTACCAATGCTAACGCGAAGTTGGTTAATTCAGGAGAAAACAATGAAATCAACATCGTAGACCTGGATGTTGAAAATGAAGCCCAGAAAAGGAAAGATGGAACCATAGAACTGGATCAAGAAGGTCGCATCCAACTCCCCATGGACTCTGCACTTAAGAAGTGCCTATTGCAGCGTGTACATGATGCACCAGCTGTGGACACCCCAGAGTCACTGAAACCCTCAGGAAACTTCAGAAATATGTTACCTGGCCCAGCATTCACACTTATGTTACAAACTACCTGAAGGGATGCCCTACCTGCCAGCAATACAAGATCAATAGACATCCCCTGAAACCCCCTCTTCAGCCAATCCCTGGACCCCAATCATCACAGCCTTTCACCCAAATGTCCATGGACCTCATCACAGACCTCCCCAAATCCAACAGCTATGACGCAATATTGTCCGTGGTGGACCACAGTCTCACAAAGGGGATAATCATAGCACCCACTTCAAAATCCACTACCACCAATCAAATCGCAGACATCTTGATCAAACACGTGTTCATTTGCACAGGAATACCAGATAAGATCATTTCAGACAGAGATCCCTGATTCATGGCCAAATCGATACAAGCTATGTTCAAGAAGCTGAATATCGATCATGCCCCCTCTACTGCCTATCACCCCCAGTCGGATGGATCAAACTGAATGATTTAATCAAGAGATTGAGATGTACCTATCAGCTTATTGCACTCAAAACCCCCATATATGGCCCAAACACCTTCCCCTAGTTGAGTTTTCCCACAATTCCAGAACACACGCCAACTGCCAGCAGACACCATTTGAACTTATGTATGGCCACCCACTCAAAGCCTTCCCAACCGAGCTAGCACCGACAAATTCCCCATTGGCTGAAGATAGAATGAATTGGATTATAAATATCTGAGAAGCCACAAAAATAGCACATGAGACTTCATGCAAAATTATGACAGAACAGACACAAATGCACACACTACCAAAAATAGAACCAGGCCAGAAAGTCTGGCTTGATGCTCGAAACCTACCAATTCAGGTCACGTCAAGGAAAATCACTGCTCGTCGACTAGGCCCATTCACCGTCATTAGGAAATGCGGAAACATATCCTATGAGCTATCTCTTCCAAGGAGCTGGAAGATACACAATGTCTTCCACACCCAATACCTCTATCCTGTCACTGAAAATGACATTTATGGCAAACACTTCTCAAGACCCCCACCTGACCTCATCCAAGGAGAAGAAGAATGGGAAGTCGAAGCCATAGTAGCGCACTGATGCACCAGAAGATGAGGATTAGAGTTTCTAGTGCATTGGAAGGGATATCCAGACTCAGAATGAACATGGCAAAATTTGACAGACCTGCACAATTCCAAGACCCTCCTCGATGCTTATAAACTGCGACACAACCTCAACTGAAAACCAACCCACTCAAATGTCTATCACTTCTAGCACTCCTCTGACCACTAATCACTCGACCACTCCCACATCTGACACTTCCATTACCCAAGCCTCATCACAAACTCTTGTCTCAGCACCACCTACTCCTTTTACCCACAAGTCAACACCTTTCCCAGACTGTCACTCCACCCCCAAGTCCCTTTGCTATGAAGAGCAGCAAAGACAAGTCACCAACATCACCAAAGTCAGGCACCAGATATCTGAGGCATTCCAATTATATGAAGCACAAAGTGCCCAAAGGCAAACTGTTTCGTCTAGTGCCCTACAAGAAACAGGCAACGCTGCTCTTTCTGCTGCCATATGACTCAACTCTCTATACAAAGACACCTTTTCCTGAGCAAGGACCACTCTTGAGTGCAGTAATCAATCAACTAAAGTATTCGACACTTTCAGGTCAACTTGGTTTAACGTGTTACATTGCCAGCTCCATGCAAACAGACTGGCTGATGAAGTCAGTGCCTGCTTTACTCAGGTTACTGACTTGCCATGACTTGATCAGGAAAGACGATACCTCCGAGGTGCCTACAACACGATTCTGCAAGTGCAAGAGGATGTATCTGCTTTTCTCCACCCACAAATTGGACTTAGATCTGGCAACATTACTCGCAACCCCTTGCCCTGATGGAACCAAGGAGCCACTTCAGTACCCAAGCAACTTCATGATGTGGATCAACAATACCCCAAAACAAGAACTTCTAGAGATCCAGAACCTACTATCACTGACAGCCCTATCCTCACCCTATCTGACCAACACACCACCTGCTATCAATGTAGCAATGTGGGTCATAGGGCAGATCAATGCCAGAGATACTATTGCCCCTTCTGCTGCCACTACACCCCTGGACACTACCAGAAGTATTGTTTCCTTAATCCCATCAGAACCCGTCCACCATTCCATTATGCCAGAATCCTTGCTGACTGAGCCCAACTCGCCATGGACAGACTCGCCGACCACGCCACCACTACTGGGCACCAGGATAATGGATGAGGAATTTCCGCTCCTGCAGACCATCGATCCCAGGATGCTCATTCCCCAACTCTCCCCGTATCAGCTCCCTCCTCCTCTACAGCTCAACCCCCATCGTCAGGAGACTCAAGAACTCCTTTGTCCATTCGTCTGCACCACCACCAATGTCACACTCTCCTTTGGGCAGGCCTCGTCACAACCAATAACATCCGAGGACCTAGATTCGCTGATGAACACCATGACAGATCTCCTCCACGCCTCTCCCAACATGCCATCAACATCTCCATCATCCCCAGAGCCTCTGACCAATGCATTTGCCCTTGACAACAGTCAGCCTGATCAATCGAGTGCGCCCTCCGAAGTGTCATGGATGACACAGGAGAGGGAATGCATGAATATCCTTACAATGATGAAAATGTTACCAGGAGCCATTGAGTCGAGTGAGGACACTCGATCTTACGAAGGGGATCATGTTATGAACATTACTGACACTGAGGTCACTGAGGAAACCAAAGACCCTGAGGGACAGAACTATGAAGATTGGGAGTTGATGAAGCACATGATGGTTAGCCTCTGGCAGGAAACCATGGAGTTGCGACAGACAATTGATTGGGAAATGTGTGAGAAAGTAGATGAAGTGTGTTGCTACCACGGAGTATACTTTCCATGTGACGACAGCTTGTGATTGAACACTGAACTTACCACTTCCTTTCTTAGACACTTTCTATATTTGGACCAGGTATCAGTTTTGTCTCTACTGTCATATTCA
>JAEUWR010000740.1:0-14612 GCA_018524895.1 Podaxis sp. C-F-101400
TGCCCACCGCGTCTTAGCAGTAGGTTTGCTTGTAGCGGTATAGAAATGTAGAATTCAACAACAACAACAACAACAACGAGTCAGTCACTCTCATCAGTTTGCCTTTACGTACACTGACTGTTCGCCATTCTTCACCGCCCCTGTCGCCATTCACGTTGCAGAGACCAAGAGGACACTCGCGCAAGGAACAAGTAGCATCACACAGAGATACACTCCTTCCTCGCCCATCACCTCCTGCGCCCCTCTGGTTAGGACCGCAGCAGGGGTCCATTCTGAAGTGTCTCAAGACGTACAGAGGGGAACTAGATGACGGCTACGCACGCTTGGCCTTCTGATTGGTTACGCTCGCCGAAGCAGAGTTGCGTAAACTATGAGTGAGATGGTCGGTTGCCAGTCTCATCTCCTCGGCTCAGGTCCAGACAGGATGAAAGAGAGAATCCGGGTCCCAACACTCAAAATGCTACAGCAACACTGCCAAGATACCCTTTTCAAAGGCCAAGTGCTAAACATTCAGCGACCTCACCATAGCGCCTGATCATCCTAATCAATAGGAACTCTCATATGCGCCGAAGCCAGAGCGCTAATCCCAAACATTCTACTCAACACGTGTCCTCCATGCTCCCGTCCAAATCTCTGCAGTAATACACGGAGATCTCCAGAAACGTGCACAGCTCGCATGCTCACCTCGAGCTGTCGTTCAATCTCGTCAAAGAGACTCTTACCCCCCTCCCAACCACCACTACGCCAATGTCGGCTCTTGTACGTCCGCCAAAGTACATGATTCCCCATCGCTGACCGATAGCTTAGGTCAAACCCGTACCTTCAACCAGTTCCTCGAGCAAGGACCCTGAGAGTTGCCGTGACGCGATAGATGAGCTGTGTAGGTACGTGGTCCATGACTCCTGACTTATGACTTTGGTCTTCGTCCACCAGTCCTTACCTGAATGTAGACGCCTGCAGAGGATAGGGTCAACCGTTGAGAAGGTCAACGCATTATCTCTGTCTCAATCGGATGAACTGCGCTCGATCAGCAGTTATAGAGATGCGATAAAACTCACCCTATACAAGGTACTTCCTCTATCAACCCAATGGCCACGTCCGACTGAAGATAACACCATTTTGGGTGCCATGTAGTCACTGCGCCCTTTGGTGTCAAAAATTACAGGCAATTCGTCTCAGGAAGCCGATGAGTTGATAGCTGGCATGAGACATGAAGACGCCCAACTCATTACTGATTTCCTAAGCATGGTGCGACCTCAGACATCTCCCCGTTTGTTTTGAGGTTTTTGAGGTGTCATTGCTTAAGATTCTGAATCAAGAAGGCTTTTTCGTGACAGATGAAGGAAACCGCGTTCTGGTTATGGTTTGCAAGATTGCAGCATCTGCCCGAGTTTACCCCAAACGCTGTGTACTCGAAGACGTACAGTATGACACTCAGCCCGTAGCAGGAGGCGGCTTTGCGGATGTGTACAAGGGGCGGCACAGGAATAGGGTTGTTTGCGTCAAGGTTCCCCGAACATTCCATCATGAAGACCAAACCCGAAGTGTATGTTCTACCACTTCAGTCTACTTCATCCATACTAAAATTCGATTTACAGGTGCACTTCAAGGAGCTGGCGCTCTGGGCCCATTTGTCGCACCCCAACATTTTGCCGTTTTATGGAGTCCACCTGGCCGGCGAGGCTTCAAAGATTTGTCTTGTTTCTCCATGGATGAACAACGGAACTGTGAGCGAGTACGTCAGGGAGTTTCCACATAAGCCTCGATTGCCTCTGGTGAGGACAATATTTTTCCGACATTACCTATAATCGTGACAAGTGGCCCTCAGCTCTCTAATGTCATTGATGGCGTAGTGTATCTGCATCGATTGAATATCGTGCACTTCGGTCTTGAAGGTATGTGTAAAATCTTCATGTCCGAAGAAGCCATTGATTCAAGGACTCATTGGCAGCAAAACGTGTTGGTCTCGGATGAAGGGCGAGCGTTAATTACAGATTTCGGAGGATTGCACATTGCAACAGCTACTGCAGGACACGTTGCCTCATCAGATGTTGCATTCACCATACGTTGGGCAGCACCAGAATTACTGGGAACGGAGGAATTTATCCGACCCTCAAAGGCGTGTGACGTCTGGTCATTTGGCTGTCTATGCTACGAGGTGTGCTCGTCCTTCTAGCTTCCTTATCCACTGACTGAACGCCAACTCCAAGGTTCTTTCGCGCAGGATTCCGTTTCACCAATACCGCTCGGATTATCAAGTAGTTCACGCTATACTTGCAAGGAAGGAGATACCTTGGCGACCGGAACCAGGTCATGATGACCGGGACAAAATTGACAATTGGATGTGGGATTTGATGAAGAGCTGTTGGAAGTATGAGCCGGAGGATCGGCCAACGTCCCAGGAGATTCACGACCGCTTCGTAGAGCTGGACATCCAGGACGATAGGCAAAAGGCGCCGATAAGCTCTGGGAGTGAATCACACAAACCTCATAAAGTCGATAGGTTGATAGTGGGAATGAGCCATGAAGAGGCTCAATCCGCGGCCGATTCCTTAAGCACGGTGCGTCTTCAGGCAGCTATCTGCCTGACCGAAACCCTAATGCACCGTCGCCTAAGACCCTCAGCCAAGAAAAAGGCATTCTCATGACCGATGAAGGAAACCGCATTCTGGAGGTCGATAGGCCAGAGACATCAATGAAGACGGCGATTGATCCACACAAACAATTGCAGCAACTCGGCAGATTGATAACCGGGATGGGCCGTGACGAAGCTCAGTCCATTGTCGACCTCTTAAGTAAAGTATGTCTTCAAGCAGCTGTCCGCTTGATTGCGATTCTGATATATTATCCCTTTTAAGGACCTGAGACAAGAAGGCTTTGTTGTAACTGATGAGGGAAACTACCGTCTGGCTACGCTTTGCAAATTCGCAACATCTGCCCAGGTTTACCCCCAGCACTATGTACTCAAAGATGTACAGTACGACCTTGAGCCCACAATGAGAGGTGGCTTCGCAGATATCCATAAAGGGCGGCACAAGAATAGGGTTGTTTGCGTCAAAGTCGTCAAAGACTACTATCATGATGGTGAAAGCCTGAGTGTAGGTCCTACCACCTCACTACTGCACCCTGCTAAAAGCCCGTTTACAGGCGCACATCAAGGGGCTGGCACTCTGGGCCCATTTGTCGCACCCCAATATCTTGCCGTTCTATGGAGTACACCTGACTGGTGGTGCTTCAAAGATCTGTCCTGTTTCTCCGTGGATGAGCAATGGATCACTGGATGAGTACGCACAGAAGCTCCCGCAAAAGTCTCGGATGCCTCTGGTAAGGAGAATGTTATGCCACCATTACCTGTAGTTGTGACAATGACCAACAGCTCTTGGATGTCCTCAATGGCCTGGTGTACCTGCACCAATTAAACATCATGCACGGGGATCTTAAAGGTGTATGTGCAAATTCTTCATTTTTTCAAAGAAGCTATTGACTCAAAGACTTGTTGGCAGCGAAACGTGTTGATCTCAGATCAAGGGCAAGCATTGATCACGGACTTTGGGGTATCATACATCTCAACGACGAGTGAAGGGGAGAAGTGTACTTCACCACTGGTCGGAGGCTCCATGCATTGGGCGGCACCAGAATCTCTGGACAAAGATGGTTACATGTGGCCGACAAAGGCGTGGGATATTTGGTCATTCGGCTGTTTATGCTACGAGGTGTGGCCATATTTTTGGCTCCTTAGCATCGACTGACTGGTCACTCCAAGGTGCTTTCGCGTAGGATTCCATTCTATCAATACCAGCTGGGGTATGAAGTACTTTTTGCTCTACGGAACAAGCAAATACCTCAACGACCGGAACCGGGTCATGATGACTTGGATGAAATTGACGATCGAATTTGGGATTTGATGAAGAGCTGCTGGACATGTGTACCAAAAGATCGACCAACATCTCAAGACATTCGTGATCGTTTCGAGGAGCTGGACATTCGTGATGATAGGTCAAATGCGCCAGCAAGTTCCGGGAGCCATCTGACACTTCACGGTGCAACAAGAGATATCCAGCACGGAGCTGACCCTGAACAAGTTGCTACGGCCTCGCTTGACGTGCGTGATTTCTTTGTATCTGAGAAAGAAAACTTATTCCTGCTGTGACACTCAGACTACCTCCCAGCATAGTACTGATGACCTATCTGAGGGTAGACCAATAATCATCGCGTGAGTACTGGAGTTCTTCCATCAGAATTAATGAGGCTGATAATTTGTGGGACTTGCATATCCAGTATTTTGGGACTTACTGGCGCTGGAAAAAGCTCGGTGGGTTTTTCACAAATCCCCTGGACCAAATTGTCCAGTGTCTTATTGCCAAACCAGTTTATCAGGACTGTGACTGTCACACAGAGTCAGGTTGACACTCGTACCCAAGTATTGCGGACCTTCCCATGCAAGGATCCAGAATGGAGACATGACTATGTTTTCGTGGACACACCTGGTTTTAGCAATATTGGCAGGAGTGACATGGAAATTCTAGAAGAGATAGAGGGTTGGCTTCAACAAATGTTTGCCTAGCTTCTCATTCCAGCATCTGCTTGCTTACAAGGTACAACAGGTATCAGAGCAGCAGGAAACTATCTGGGATCCTGTACCTCCATTGCATCATGGATGATCATACCCTGCATTCGCTTGAGCAGCACCTGAATATGCTTGAAAAGCTCTGTGGCAAGAACCCACTCCACAACATCATCTGTGTAACAATGCACTGGGACCAACTCGAAGATGGTAACGACTCTGGCATCAAGAAAGAGGAGGAACTCCACAACAATTATTGGAAGCCACTTCTCTATGGGGGATCACAAATGTTGCAATTCCACAATACACCTCCTTCTGCATGGAGCATTATCAATATGCTGCTTACTGGTTCAAGACCTGCAAAATTGCATCAGGAGACAGTCAGTGCAAAGGTGGCAACCCAGTCTCTGTTCCCTTGGTTATATTATATCATTTGTTGCATTAAATGCCTAATCCTCCAACTTCAGAGGAAGAGAGCCACAAAGTCTCTTCGTAAGCCCAACGTAGTGAAGAGGGGAAACATCCCTTGCAACAATAAAGAATGTGAGCATGGTTGTGTCCATCAACTGTAGAGCTTCACCACCAAATATGAGCATCCTCAAGGGAAAAAAAATAAAATGAAAAGAGATAGTTTCAAAGATTTAAGGAAGCTAGTTATGAAATGTTGGAGGCAAGGAGTCGACAATTAGTATCAAATGAGTCTGACTGGATTAAAATAAGACTGTCATCAACAAATGAGATGATCTTGCATCTGGGGTCATTAGCAAATTGATAATGAATGGAGAGAGGGAGAGAGCAGTGAGGATGGGTGATAGGGTGGAGCCTTGACTGACTCCTACAGAGGCAGGGAATTTGGGTGAGTGTTTGTTGTTCCATGAGTAAGTTGTAAATCTGTCTTTAAGATAGTTAGTGAAGAATGCAATGAGGTTAGAGTTAAAGCCCTGTTTTTTGAGAACTGAGCATAGAACAGAGTGGTTAGTAGACAGGAAAAATTGGGTGACATCAAAGGTGATGGCACTTGTTTTGAGTTTACAGCACCAACCTGAGTGCACAAGGTGAGTGACATATACTCCAGCATCTTCTGTTGAGCACTGAATGATGCCACCAAACTGTAAAGGGTGAACTAGATTGAGTTGTGCAGTGTCAAACTGCATTCTGGTGGAGATCATCTTCTTGATGAGTTTACCAAGAGTGTTAAGGAGGACAATAGGCTGGAACATTTTGGGAGTGGAATAGTGGGGTTTGTTGGGTTTGGGGATAATGACAGAAGTGGAGTTTTTGAAATGTTCCAGCCAGGTAGAGAGTTCTATGCATTTTGAAGCAAAAAGTAAGAAGTTCAAACAGAAGGTTTCATCTGACATGAGGTGTTTGATGTGTGCCCATGAAAGGTGGTCAGGACCAGGTGCCAAAGAGTTGGTGCAGGGTTTAAGAGCATCAAAGAGTTCAGTTTTGGTGAATGGAGTCCATTGACACTCTGGTTGGGCATCAAGTGAGTTTATGGCACTAAGGTCAACAGGACAGTTGGCAGCAGAATTATAGGAAGAGTTGAGAGCGTGCCAGAGATCTTCTAGCTCATTGCAACTCTTCCTGTTGTAGGTGATGGATTGGGAAGGTGGGAGATTTCTCTTTCTGATCCACAACATAAGATCCCAAGGGCAGTGATTTTCTTCAGTGATGTCCTTGATTTTCTGGTCAAAGAATGTTCTTTTGGCTTGTCAGGTGGTGCATCAGAATTTGGTCCAGTTTGATTTGGACTTGCATGATTGGAAAGCACAAAGGGCAGATGAACATTGTGAATTCCACCAAGGCTTTGACTTGGTGCAAATTTTGACCCATTTAGCATTGTTGAGCCATTCTTGGGAGATTATCTGAGACATGGTGTTAGTGTAGGAGTAGATGTCGTTGCTTGATGAGAAAGATGTTGGGATGTTCTGAAGTTGAAGCATTAGGGAGTAGAGGAAGGTAGCTTCTTCTTCAGAGTCTTTTGGAATAGAGAGTTTTTCAATGTAAGGGAGAACAGGAGAAGGGAGGGGGAGGGAGGTGAGGAGGGGACAATGGTCAGATTTGAATTGCCAATCATCACATATTGTGTGGACTGGGCTTGGTTGAGAAGGGTCATCTGCCATGAATATAAGGTCAATGACAGATGAGTGCTTGTTAGTGTCAAATGGAATGTGGGTATACTTAAAGATTTCCAGGGTGGAAAGGGTGAGACCTAGGGAATTCATGATGTCAATTAGTAAGTCTCTGTGGGCAGAATGATGGAGAATGTGGTCATCCCACTCTGGAGAGTGAGCATTAAAATCTCCACCTGCACAAATAATGTTCTTTGGGAAAAGGTGAGTTTGAGATTCTAGATGAGAAATTGAAGAGTCATCAGAAGGGTTGAAGTAGCAATTAAGAAAGTAAAGCTTCTTGGGTAGGGAAAGTGAAATTAGTTGGAAATCAGGAGAGGAAATGATATTCAGATGAGAAGTGGGTAAAAGAGAATTGCAACAATTTCAAATGAAGGTTGCAGTTCTTGGACAGTCACCATCTGGTAAGAAGATGTGCCAATTAGGATTGTAATTGGTGCCATGGTATGGAACTCCTTCAGAGTTTTCAGTAGATGGAATGTTATGAATAACATGATATGGTGGTTCTTGGATGCAAAGAATGAGAATGTCCTTGAAGAGAGGTTCATTCAGAAGAATTTCAACAGTTTGAAACAAATGATGAATATTGAAAAATAAAATAGGGATAGAAGAAAAGGGAGCTGTGTTGTTAAGAGGTCCTTTAGACATTAACAGTGCCAGTGTTGAAATTGCTTCAATTCTTCTCTGCTTTGAGTTCACAGAGTTTGGCTTGAATCCATTCTTGGTCATACTGGTGACAGAAGAATGGGCATTTGTCTGAGTTCACGTGATGGTCTTTGGAATCACATGACAAGCATTGGAAAGAGGTGACATGAGGGCATTCTTTGATGTTAGCAGGGGTGGGGGGATGAGGGTTCAGGCTGGTTTTGCCTCAGCAGCAAAAGCTGTCATGGCTGTGATTCTCTGTGTGGTGCAGGTCTCCACAGATCAAACATCTGGGGTTGCATGCTTTGCATAGGTGTGTGGGGTGACCCCAGCACCAACACCTGTTGCACAATGGACTGGCTGTGCACATGGTGGCTCCACAGAAGGTGCATACTCGATTTTCGAATAAGAGGGTGTGGTTGATGAGTAGCTTGGCTCTGGATGCTGATTGCAAGTCCCAAAGGTTGAAGAAGAGAATAGTGGAATCAGAATGGGGGGATACCCAATGGAAATGTGGCTTGCCTACAAGATGCTGTATCATCCCATGGTAGGGTGAGGATTCAATGACCTCTTTAAAGTCATTGGCAGTGTGGGGGGTTCCATCAGAGCAGAAGTATGGTAGGTTCATCAGTTTGATGAAAGATTTAGACATAGGGAGAGAGGGATTAACTGCCTCTCTAATATCGGATGTTGCAAATGCTGATCTGTTCAAGTCAGTGATGCCTTTTCTGATGATTAATAATTCTTCATCATTGGCAACTTGGCTAGTGTTGAGCCAGAGTGTACACTTGTTGGCTTTTGCAGATTCAACTTTGAGGGTACAGCCCTTTTGATAGAGCACGTTGTTGCAATTTCTTACAATCAAATCAAGTGAAGTGATCATAATAGGTTTAAAAATGTCATTGAATGGGACTACAACATTTTTACGTGAAGGGCCTTGGGTGGCTTTAGGTTTATTGGAAGAATGCCAAGAAGATGTAGATGAAGATGGGGAGGAGGTGTTAGATTTAATGTCACCTGCTGATTTCAGGAATTGAATAATCTCGATTGGTGACATGTTAGGGAATTGATTTTGTAGAGCAGTGTATTTTTGCAATTCATCCACTTTGAGTGGTGTCTGAGATGCTCCCTTAGAATAAGACAGTCTTTGGGGTGATGGAGAAGGAGCACCAGACTGATACAGTGGTTTGGTGCTGTTGTTGATAGGAGTGGGGGTGGATCATGGAGGAGGGGGGGTTGTGGTTGAAGGAACCTTAGGGGGAGGATGCACTGGGGCAACAATAGGCTTATGCTGCTCTTGGGCAGCTATCAGTTTGGTATGTACAGGTTGGCACTTGCCAGCAATGCACCAGGGGTTTGGCTGAGCATTGGCACCAGATGGATGAGAAGTCTCATTTGGGCCAGTGGGAGGACTAGAAGTCTCTCCTTTGAACAGACTAGAAGTCTTGTCCTTTGGGATGGTGGGATGGGGGGGAAGCATGTCAATATCTTTGTTTGAATTAGATGACTCACCAGGTTTGTTCTTGGGTGCTTCAGGGATGCAAGAGAGGGCGATTGCTCATGCCATGTCCTTAGCAAATTGTGAGTCAGAGTCCTGGAGATGCCCAGTGACATCTGTAGGAATGATGGGAGAGCTCTGGAGATTCCCAGTAGTGTCTTTGGTGGAAGGGGAGGACATGGCCAGTGCTTTTTCAGCCTGACGTTCTTGACAGTGCCCTGTTGACATGGGCGTAGGGGTGGGGGAGAGGGTGTGTGAGGGGGGAAATTGCATGGAAATGAAGTTGTAAAGTTTCAAGTGATGGTTGTCATAGGGGACAGATTTGTTGTGCAGTTGGTCTAAGTGTGTGATAGTTTGAAGGATCCGGATGAGGTCATCAGTGCCTTCAAATTGAGATAGATCACCACTTTCAGCCCAGTTACCAAAATAAGAGGTGACAAATTTAATAAGAGCAGTAAGGCATTTAAGCCCATTGATGTCCAAAGTGTTAGTGACATCAATCTGAAAGAGGGTGTCACTGAGGGTGTCACAAATGGCTGACCAATCCATTCTATGGGACAGCTGCGCTTTAGCATGAGGTTGCACAGTGGAAGGGGGGGAGAGAGGAGTAAAAGAAGGGATGGTTGGGAGAGGGTTGGTTGGTTGGGATTCATCCCATGCAGCTCTGGGGGTTGGTGGGACAAAGCTGTGTGAGGTGGCAATAGCTTGAGCAAGGGACAACATCCTGTGTGAGGAAGGCACAATTTCTGGTGACATATCAATTTCCTCATGAACTGGTGCAAGGGAGGGATGGAGAGATTTGGGTGTTGAAAGTCCTTGAGAACCTTCATTACTGGAATTTTCTTCATTCTCCTCAGCAGAGGAGACAGAAGCAGTGTCATCATCTTCTCTAAACTTCATACTCTTCTCCAAGTGATTGGAGAGAGATTGATCTGTGGAATAGGAGTATTTGGCTCTGATTGAAGGAGAAGGGGAAGGGGCCTTGCAAATGAAATCTTCTGATACTTGAAAATTGTTGAAGAGGGGAACTGAAGCCTCTCTGGGCAGAGTCAGGTTGAGCACTAAACTGGTGCTAGAGCAATGACGACAGATGTTGGAGCAAATACTGCCAGTGGTCTTTTTGATGATACCTCCAAGGAAGCTGCTAGTGTCCTTAGAGTCTTTCATACTGAATTAGAATGAGTTGGTGTATTCCTTGTACTATGAATAACTTTGCCACTGAAACAATAGTGGTAGTTACTGAGAAAGGAAGGTGATGAGCCTATTTCTAATAGCCAAATACTCACTACCACATCTAGAGGTGCTACTTTAAGAATTCAAGACAAAGGAACTATATTTTTACATCATGTTGTGGAACAACCTAGCAGTAAACTTCAAGAGAAGATTACTTGCTTACATCCAGTATATTATATACCTGGATTATCTCACTGTTTATTATCACCTGGTGAATTTCTAGTAGCTGGCAATATTGTCTTTGGGTCCTCTGACAAAATTGCCATACACACCAAGAATTGTCAAAGACTTGTATGTTACCCACATATTCCTAGGCAGACAATTTATTGGCTATTTGCTCAGATCACTAATGCTGATCAACTAATGGCCAAATTGACTATTTATAATGTCAATTATGATCTGATGCATAAGTGCTTTGGACACCCATCCAGAGACATCTTGTGTCAAGTAGTAAAACATACCAGGAATTTCCCTAAGAATCTTGAATTTCCCAAGAAGTGTTATAGTGAGGCCACTTTGGTCTGTAAAGAGGCCCAATACATATCCACAGATCATATCAAAGGAGACTTCTCATGTACTAATGGATAAGCTACCTTTAAGCAATGACAATACTAGGTAAAGTCAAAGCATTCAAGATGAACTTAATGTAGTCACACAATAGGTCTTACTTCCTCAATATAAATGTCTAGCAACTTAGAGAGTGATATAGATCTTGAGTACACTTAAATCATATCACTTATTGTTGATAAAGACTTTATATTTGAGTCTCCACCTAACCAAGTAGAAACAATGCTTTCTACTTGTTAGTGTTGACAGCTTATATACCTACAGAGTGTATCTAAATATATATCTACATTAGAACCTTCTGGAAGTTCTTCAGGTACTGAGACTTGACTCGGAGATTGGCTTGGAACAAAAGAAGCATAATTCTACTAATAATAGTATGATACAAAAACTTCTTTGATAAAGAAGTCTTCTTTTCTAATAATAGTATGAAAGCTTATCAATCTGTAAAAGTCATACAACTTTTGATATTACATAAGTATAAACATTGTCATAAAGATTATGAAGGAAGCAAACAAACTAAAGGTCAAAGCTTTCAAAATAAACAAGAGACAAATAGATTGAAAACATAATTAGTAAATGTATAGCAAATATTTACTAAGTTCATAACACAATCCCTTTCCTATAGAAAATGTCCACATTTTCATTTACTATTCTACTGTTGTTCACTAGGGAATACAGTTCTGATATCTAATTTCTTTTCTTCTTCATTATAATAATAAGTAGTGGTTGGATTTCAGATGGCATTTACATTTCTTTCCACCAGAGGAGGTAATTGAACATTTGATTGTCCAATTAATGGATTCTGTTGCTGTCACTGTCCTAGGACTGTGCCATTCTTCATGAAGTGACAATACTTCTTGATCAAGCTTGCAGGTATCCATCTTGCAGGTGTAAGGTGTGGTGAGGGGGCAACAGGTGATTGAGGTCAATTCTTGCATTTCCAACTGTAGTGCCTGTTCCCATTACAAAACCTGCAGGAGTATTTCGGACACTGGTATGCCAGATGTCCTACTGACCTGCATTTCCAACACCCATTCTCATATGCACATTGGATTGATGTGGGGAGTAAGGTGACTTTGTTGAGTGGAAGGGTTCAATTGACAATTCTTTGCTCCCAATCATCGAGGTTGCTTAACAGATTTTCTACCTTTCAAAGTTTCTCAATTATGTGATATAGAGAGGGGTAGAGAGAGATGTCAGGTTGTTGTTGGGGAGGTAGTTTTTCTTCAGTGAATAGTCCTTTGTTGATGAAGGGGTTGGTGCGATAGGTGAAGTCAAAAGGTCTCCCTTGAGGCAGTTCTGGGAGCAGAGTTGGTTCACAGGTAGGTTGTTTGGGAGTGGATGTCAGATCCATGATTCTAGGGATGGTATGTGGAGATACCTTGCAGAGGTATGAAAGCCCAAGTGTTGCCATTTGCTTGGTGAAACAAATTCAATATTCATCACAATGTTTGGATGGGGAATTGTATTCAGGGTTCTGAATATGGATTGCAGCATTGTGGAGATTGATCCACTGTTTGTGACCCTTAGAGGGTGGTTCAATCTCAGAAGAAGGAGGTGGAAGGATCATGGGGTGATAGGGTGATTTGGAGAGAGCAAATCAGGAGAGAGAAGGGTAGCCAGATCAATTTTGACATGGAGAGTGTTGCTCATAATGTCAGGTATGATAGTTTGATAAATTTTAGTGAATCTTGTGTTAGATCAAACATAGATTGATTGCACATATTTGTTATCTTTACTAATCAGCTACTCTGCTATAGTTAGACTAGTAACTGTTCTTTCTTATCTAATCAACTACTTTGCTTGTAGCTAATTAGTAATTATCTAATAATGTCCTTCACCATCTATGTTGTAGATAGTGTTGTCATTGAAGTCAAATTCGTAATCAGCCTCATAATTGTCTGATAGGTAGGTGAGCCTGGTTGAAGATGAGAAAGGATATTGCTTGTTACTGGAAGCTCTGGAAAATGTTGTATGAGGGTTTCCTCAAGCATGACAATAGGTGTAGCTCTGGAAAATTGTTGGAGTCAACTGACTTGTGGGTTGATGGTGGGAGTGGTGTGCTTCTTAGGATTTCTATATGTGGGGTGGTAGGTGGGACTGAGGGTAAAGGTAACCCAATTAGGTCCATTGGTGTGGAAAGTCTGCTCAGCTCCTGCATTGTCACTTGGTGGCAGTGTTGGTGGCATTGGCATTAGTGGGGGAGTTAGGAGGGGTCAGAAGACCCAAGCTGGTGTTGGTGTGTACACCCATGGTGGAAATGGGGATAGGCTTTCCCTTAATGATTGAGGTGATCCTGCCATCTTCAAGCCACTCCAATTTTTCCAAGGCAGTTGTGGGTAGGTCCCATCAATCAATGCCTGAATAAGGATTTCTAGAGCAAAACTTGGAAAAGTGTCCAGGGGTGGAACACTTGCAGTGGATGCAGTGGTACATTTCACACTGTGTCTGGAAATGGCCCACTTGGCTACATAGGTGGCAGGGTTGGTTTCAGGGTTGTAGATTTGGAAAACATATGGTGGTAGTTTCTTGAGCATGTCTATCATTTTGTGAAGTTGGCTGAGTCAAATGATTGTTACCATCTTTAGCCAATTCATTAGATTTGGCAGATTCTGGCAAAGGAGCAGTAGATGGTCAAGTTGCAAGTTCTCAGGGGCAGCTAGGACATGGTGTAAATCCATTTGAAGCTGGTTTGCCGATTGCCACAGGCTGTAGATAGAAGTCAGGCTCAATAGTCCTGATCTTCCAGATGATATTCCCAATATAGGGACCTGCAGGGAGACTGCATGCCAGTTCATGAATAGAGGAGTCCAATTTCTTGGATTATGCAATATAATGGCTTTGCACAGTAGCAAACTCATCAAGCAAAGTCCTGATGGCATTGCAAAGGTCAAAGAATTTATGATTCCAGCTGTAACTGGACATAAAGTCATGGGCTGTTCCCTCATGTAGAAAGATGTGTTGTAGGGTGGCAACTTCACTACTGGATACTTCAGCTTTACTTGGTTGAGGTCATGGTGAAGCTTGGCAGCTTGGGAGAGTCTTTCCCTTTGCCTCAGGCTTCAGAGAGGGAGCATTCAAGGTTGTAGAGAGGATGTTTTCATTGGTAGCAGAGGACATTTGTCTGAGGAATGTTAGGCAAGTTTCTTCTGTCTTTTATACTTCTGAAGTATTTGTTTTGCATTTTCTAAGTTCTCTTCAGGTTCCCATGAATCCTCAGTTGGTCCATAGCCTTTCCAGTGTATCAAATATTCTAAGCATCTTCTTCAAATCCTGTGTTTCAAGATTGCTTCAACTTCACATTCTTCTTCTCCTGAGATGAGAATTGGTGGTGGATTGGTATGGTGCTTTCCATAAATGTTGTTTTCAATAACTGGAGTGAGAAGTGAAGCATGAAACTTGTTGTGAATCTTCCATTTCACAGGAAGTTTTAGTTCATAGGTAACAGGTGATGTTTGTCATAGAATGGTGAAAGGTCCTTCTCTTCTCTAGTTTAGCTTCTTGGAAGCATATGGAAGAGGTAGATTCTGATTGTCTAGCCATACTTTGTCTCCAACCTTGAATGGATTCCAAGGTTTGTTTTGTCTAGCAGTCATTACTTGTCGCATTTGTTCATGTGCTTCAAGTGCTGCTTCTCTCATTTGTTCTAAAGATAGAATCTTTTCATTGATTGAGGGTACTTTAGATTCTTCCACACTTTCTATGAATGCTTTAGGATTATAGCCTAAAATCAGTTCATATGGTGTATTCATTCTTCCTGCATGTGGTTTAGTATTGTGAATGAATTCAATCATGGGTAGTGCTCTTTTCCATGAATGTGGGTTCTTTGAAGTATTGTTAAGAACTGACTCTGGATGGGGGCAGACCACAGGTGGCCAAGGTGGATGTGCACAGACATGGGGTTGAGGCCTTGGCTTCAACTTATGTGTTGCACCCCTCTGATACCATGGTGGCCTCACTTGACCAACTA
>JAEUWR010000741.1:0-38948 GCA_018524895.1 Podaxis sp. C-F-101400
GGTCAGCCTGATACAGTTAAAATAGTCAGGTTCTGGCTCGAGTTGATTCCACGTCACCCGAAGGGGTAGGGGTTACCTGCAAAGGGCTCCGTAGATGGGCTCCAACGACCACCGGTGCCCCTACTGGCGACATCGCTTCGATCGCGACTGGATTCGCGGTCGATACCAACGCGACGCAGAAGCCAAGAAAGCCCCCTCCGGGGGCCGTAAGGGCTAATGCATCACCCTATGCCTCTTTCTCCTCCGCTCATTCTCTCGTGGCCCCGGACTGCCTTTGTTGACCGTCTCGTTTTCATTCATGTTGCTTGGGGCACCTGTAATTTTTGTCCGTGTTGTGTTTTTTCTTTTCTTTCTTTTTAATCATTGGGACTGCTATCGTGCACCCATTTGCCTAGATACTCTCTGTAGTAGATCGATGACGGCAATAAACTTCGATTTAAAAAAAAAAAAAAAAAAAAAAAAAAGCTGCCTGGCAGCGCACTCCATAAGTGTACTTGGCTACGCGAGTGCGTACCGAAGGGCGTAGAAATCCAGCGATCGCACCATCAGGCACGGCCTTGTTCCTTCATCTATTCTCAGCGGTCATAATTTGAAATACGGTTCTAGCCACTCACAAATGTGCATCGGATCGGTACACATCCACTCCGTAGTTCTTCAGCCTGCGCTGCAATTGGGCGAGAAGATAATCACTTGCAGCGAAGCCCCCGACGAGGAACACGGTCTAAATTTGCATACCCGTTTACAGAGCCCATGCCCGAACGTGAAGGAAGAACATACAGATACTAGCTTCTTGGCAATTCCCCTTTGAGCCAAGACTGCATCGATAATACATTTAATAGACGGCTCGAAAAAACCCGCAATAAGGGTTCTAGGAGAGTACTCAATAAGCCTAAGCTCGAGTATCGGAGACAGGCGAATATAGGCACACACCCATCTAGCTTCAACTGGCCTGCTCGAATGCCTAGTCTTGGATCTTTATCACGAGCACTTCCAAACTTGATATAGCTGGGATCATTTGGATCGCGAAACTGGATTTTTGTCGTCTTGTCGAATAATTTGGTTATGAAAGGGACATCTTCATGGAAACGGGAACCTTGCAAGTATTCTTCAAGCCACAATTAGCGCTGGCATTTTTGAATGTCCCCTCATTGACATACCGTCAAGGTGCTTTTCTGCTGCGCGCATAACAAAGACAGAGCCCTTGAAGTAGGCTGAAAGGGGAGTCGGATAAGGGGCATGACACTCCCAAAATGCGGGCTATGGGACTCACATTGAGATGGTGTGATCTCCTCGAACTCGTCGTTTGAGAAATCTTTGCGAGCATAAGTGCTGATATCTAAGGTCCCTCCACCTGCGTCGACGATTATAACACCATTTCCGCGCTGAAAGGAGCATTAGTAAGTACACCTCAACTCAACAATAGAGGTAGGTGTAGAAAGAATGGTACCCCGATCGATTCGTTCATCAACCCGTTGTCAATACAAAAGTTCAAGCTAGCCTCTCCCTCGGTGACGAACGATATCCGTCCCTGTTCTGCCGGAGTGTCCGCGATGAGTCCTGCCTGTACTGCAGCCCTTCTCATCAGGGTCTGTTGTGCTCCCTCCCACGCGTTCGGGTGTGATAAGATATACTGCACTTTCCCTGAAGCCAACATACTCGACCCATCGGTGTGTCGTTCTTCGATATATGCCTTGGCACACTTGTTCATGTATATGAGATAATCTGCAAAAACGTCTACGGCGGTCTTTCCGGGAGGCAGTTGTGGAATTTCTTCAGAGACGGATGACGTGGCACGCGTTCTCGGGCGAAGGTGGAGCTTGAACCTAAGAAGAATTACGATTACTCGACCAGAACTTTGAAAACTCGATGAAAACGTCACCATTCCGCCCTGACCCATTGCGCTTCCTCTGCGAGTGCTTCAATACCTTCTCGTTCTGTTTCCGCGCCGATTGCACGGGGAAGCCCATCAGGTCCGTAGTATATCACGGTGGGCACTTTCGCATCGCCTCCGACTTTGGATCCTCCAGGGAATCTGGATGTAAGGCTTTGTCACTACAGTGAGAAAGGAAGACAGTTGGATTTCGGGACCTTGTTACAGGCTTTATCTCGGGCTCGCGACCAGGATCGAGAACTCTAATGCGGCGTGGGTGAGCAAGGGTTACATCGAGAGGTTCATGGAAACATACGTATAGGATATACCACTGTATGTAGTACCAACGTCAAAGGCGAAAACGAGCTGGCGCTCAGTACCATTGTATAGGGATCGAGCAGGCATTCCACCACTTGAGATGCTTCAGCCCCGTATTGCGAAGTTTCAGCTTATATCGCACAGAACTTGAGTGTCGAAAGCCACCCTCATTGTGAAGGGTCACATCGTGTTGTCCGCATTGCAGGAGAAGAGCGTTCAATTACGAAGGACTCTCTTACATCACTGCGCATCTGCTAAGTAGAGGCTGCGCGTTTGCAGGGTGGTGAATGGTTGTCACCTGCCAAGTGACCGTATCCCCCATCAGATCCAGTGAAAGGTCCACTTTGGACAGGTCAGAATGGTGGAGCCACCTATAGCCACTTCGAGATCACGCACACTAATCTCGGAGTGGAATTATACTACTTATACAGTTAAGTCACAACGGCGATTTTTCGGGATGGCACAACTTGCGTTTTTCTTGATTGCTTCCGTGCCCGGTTCGTACTTGCGCACGTCACGACCGAAATATACAGCCGCCTCCCAGCAACGACGTGCTTCAGATCTCCGCAGACATGATGCATGAACAAGAACTATAAATTAGATAACAACACAGTCACTGTAAATGCTCCAAGTGCCCCGAATGGCTTTTCATGTGAAAGGAAGTCTGGAGGCACATTCTAGCCACAGAAAGGCTCTTCCGGATGGCACACAGGTTATACTTTCTGGGAAAAGAAAAGGGAATGGACTTGGGAGACAGACGTCTTTGAGGGAGGGACCTGTACGTCGTTCGGCCTCTTTTCTCGAGGATATTACACCCTAGCTCAGCTGAACCAATCAATGAGAGAGAACATGAGCAACTTCATTAAATACCAGAAAACAGCCCTAGTAGGCGAGGTGAGGCTCGAGCGCTGTATGCCTGCCCAGTACCCGCTCACATATACCCAGTATGCCATCCACTTTAGGTACGTTGGTCGGAGTTACTCGGTTAACAACCGAAGTTCCAAAACTGCAACTCGGTTACACACCAATTATCATCTCGCATCATATTGCACAGCGTAATAATCAATCAGCCAATGCTTACGGCGCAAATGATCCCACACCTGCTGCCTCTAGCAAGCCAATCTGCCAACAGCCGCGGCCCTTCCAGGACCTTTTACACTGACCTCGTTACACAATTCACCAACAGCTAGGCACTCTGGGAGAAACTCATCCCGTGGTTGTGCGTCAATCATGAGAAAACAAGCAGTGTACAGGGGAACGCCCAAACACCGTATATCAAAACTGAAATGTGCGCTCAACCCTACTAAAGCACCTTTCTCGAAGCTGATATTCCTTGTGGCATGTGGCGCATCAGTCAAATTCATAGTCAAAACATACTCTTATTTCGGGTGGCGGCCGCTCCTTATTTTATAGTATCAGGGTAAAACGCAGCCGGAGCACATCACGGAGTTGTGTCTAGCGCGTGAGTCTATACGCTAATCTTGGTATGCTGTCGGGTTATGTTGAATATCAGGGGACAACGAAGAGATTAAAAGGACTCGGAGCTTCAAACGGCATCCACGGCTACCATGTCCGGCCTCCCCAACCCCGACACCTACCTCAATCACTTCTCACCCTCTCAGGCGGCCCAATTTGAGGCGACCAGAAACCTATGTCTCGCAGTGCTCGGTGTGAGTAACATTGTTCTTTCCCTCATATTGATGAATCAGTGGCGGGTCTCTAATTTACTTCTAGGCAACGCTATGGGATATCTTTATCTACATCCCGGATGACATTAGAATCTTGCGCCAGGGGCCTATTCGTATTGTGACTTTATGCTTTGTATTTTCAAGGTTAGCTCGATAGCTGTTGGGAAAGTCAAAGAGCTCCTCAAAAAGACCTAGGTTATTCGCTTTAATTTATGTCCTACTTGCGGTGGTCGAGCTCAGTGAGTTTTTGTCTTCTAAAGTTAAATCTACGACAACACTTCGTCAATCAGCTACTCCAGTAGAAAGTTGCAGCAGCATGGTCATTAGCATCGGCATTGTATGCATCTTGGCTATTGCATGCACCTCTTTCCTATTCCTTCAGCGTGTGCGAGCGGTATACGCCCATAATCGATGGGTCCAAGGCGCCTTCGCTCTCTTGTGGCTTGCCTGCAGCGCTGTCATGTCTATTGCCTCGTTTGCAGCAAAATCAACGCACGTACCGGGCACCGGATATTGCGTCTACTCTCAAGTAGACCGCTATCTGGCTGCTGGAGGGTTCATGGTATTCTCCTTTGACACCCTTGTCTTCCTGGCGATTTCGTACCAAATTGCATCCTCACACAACTGCCTCGAAGTTGGGGTTACTTGGGATACTCTGGTATCAGGGCGAGCACTTCCTCGGCTTTCACGGGCTGTCCTCCAAGGAGGGCAGCAATATTATCTGTAAGTACCCTCTCCTTGGCCTTCCTTCAATCCTCTGATTTTCTTTTGTAGAATAACCATCTGTCTCAATCTTCCGCTTGCGATCCTGATCGTTCTCCCATCGACTCCTCCAATCTACAAGCTCATGTTGGCCTTTCCATCGTTACCTCTCAGGGCTTCGATGGCTTGCCGTGTATTCCGCAATATGAAGGTACACGACCTACAGCTCGAAGCCCAGACCCAGATATCCAATGTCATCTTTGCCACCCTCCCTCCCGCCCAAAAATCTATACTAGGTCCTCCAGATATAACACAGTCTGTTTGGCAGTCTCAGAACCAATATGCATCTGCCGCACCTTCGCAGACGCAAAACATGGCGGCACGCGAGTCCGACACAGCGGCCCACCAAACGTTTGAGATTAGGTTTTCCACGCGCGGCATCCACGTCTGACTTATCTAGTCCGAACGCGTGCGAATATGTAGTCTAGATTTCTTGGATATATTCGCCTCTACTAGGACGTCCTATGTCTGCTTCCCATCGATGAGCAATTAGTTAGGTTTAGCTTCACCACTAGTGTATAACTTGTCATTAATATCTTTGCCAAACGTTCGTCCCACGCATATCTTGAGCAACATAACAGGGTATCACATTACTATTGAATCAAGAATACGATTTTTCGGGGGAAGAGGTTGCGCCTTGCTTCTGCAGCGTGTCCTCTCGGGAGTAACCTGGGACCGCATGTTGGACTTTGCCAGTCTCAACCTGTGATAAACAAGCCTATTCATTCGTTGTCGATTGTGAGCGAGGGCTTTAGAATAGATTCAGCCGGCGTCCTATAGAGTTCTAGATCGTATTTTACAAGTTGCGACAGAAACACATTCAAACCTGACACAGCATGACATATCAAACGTTACCTCACCCATCTCCATCTCTCAACGATCGCTAAACAATACCAATACGACGTCTCTCAAGCCAACTATGGAAGTTAGAGTCGTCCAAGAGTCCGGTCTCGAGTCACCTACAGTAACTAGCCGAATGGGGCTACTGGAGGTGACTAGGGTACGGTGCGAATCTCACTGGGAATCACATTATATACTCGATCTCGGTGTCGAACAAAATTTGGGCAGGGCCGCTAAAATATCTCATTAGTCCGTTAATCCGTCACTGAAGTAACAGCGAGCATACCGTTTCTCAACTCCCTGGGAACGGTTCAGTGCCAGCGATCGATTAGAGGATATGGCGGAGAGAGAATGATAAGGAAACATACGTTTTCTTCCCATGCATATTGAGCTTTGAACTCCGTCACACCAAACAAGATAATGATATCGTACTCGAGCCTGAAATAGCGCATGCCTCGATTACGAACAGTCGGCTTTAATTCATTGATGACGCCGGAGAGGTCTGCACGGACTGTAAACATATCATGGAAGTTCTCTTTCAAGCAATCAATTAGTCGGTGCCCAAGTCAATGACGCATGCTGGTGGCTAACCTGCATCCTGGTCCACAAATCTTGGGAGCGAGATAGGGTTTCCTCTGTAGCATGTGATAGAAGATTCGTGCTCCGACTCCAAGTCAGCTTTACAGTAAGCCTCCTCGCAGAACGAAGAACGAAACTCCTGTGTATCTGAAACCTGCGTACCCTGAAACGAGCTTCAATCAGCAGGGGGAAGCACGGAGACGTTGATCACTGCCACCTTCCGTAAGGTTGTCGAGAATGCCCCTGGTAACATGAGTTTCCCGCTCACACTACAGAAGATGTTACGTGAACGTTTAATGTGTTCACGATCAAGACGGTCGTACTGCGTGCAGCAACGAACACCGTAGGTGCACTTTGCTACACGAGTGCGTACGTACGGACGTAGGTAACCTGCTATCGCTCCGTCAGGTACTGCTTTGTTCCTGATTCCTCGTTTAGTAGTAATCAGCAGCTAGAGGTTTCCTGGACACTGACAGAGGGGCGTCTGCCCGATAGATATTGAATCCACGCCACCGCAGTCTTTCTTGTAACTCGTTATATAGATACTCGCTTTCAGCGAAGCCGCCGACGAGGAAGATGGTCTGAGGATCATCATTTATACGAGATCCGCTCGAAGATTCTGATAATACTCACGGATACTGCCCTGCAGGCCAGCCGGCGCTGTTCCACCACAGCATCAATAATGCACTGTACTGAAGGCGCAAAGAAACCGGCAACCACAGCTCTAATGAGATAATAAATCATTTCGGAGCTGACTCACATCAGAAGAATCGGAACAACGTACCCATCCAATTTCAGTTGGCCTCCTCGGATACCTAGGTTTGGGTCTCTTTTACTAGCGTTCCCAAACCTGATATGTTGAGGATCGCTGGGATCCCGGAAACTGAGCTTTGTCGTCTTGTCGAACTTCTCTGTCATGAAAGAGACCTCGTCGTGGAAGGACGAACCGAGGAGGTATTCTGTGAAAACACTCAATATCAAGGGGTTTCCATGAATCTATCACAATGTACATACCATCGAGGTATTTCTCTGCGGCTCGTGTAACAAAGACAGAGCCCTTGAAGTAAGCTGGCGGGAGCCCCAATTCAACCGCTTGTTTATTCTAGAGACAAAGCAGAAACTTACACTGGGTAGCTGCGATCTCTTCATATTCGTCTCTGGAATTCTCTTTATGTGCGTAAGTGCTGATATCCAAGGTTCCTCCGCCAGCATCTACAATTATGACACCCTCGCCTCGCTGTCAATTATAGTGAATTAGATATTTTTTGAGCAAGATAAAAGGAGGATACCCTAATGGAATCCGTCATCAAGCCTTTGTCAATGCAGAAGTTCAGGCTGGCTTCGCCTTCGGTAATGAAGGAGATCCGTGCATGATCGCTGGGAGTGTCCGTAATCAACCCAGCCTGGACGGCGGCCTTCCTCATGAGAGTCTGTTGTGCTCCTTCCCATGCGTTTGGGTGCGATAAGATAAACTCAACGTTTGCTGAGGTCAGAAGACTTCGACCGTCCATGTGTGTCTCTTGGATATAGTTCCTAGCACATTGATTCAGATACCGGAGAAAGTCAGCGAAAACGTCCACGGCAGTTTTTCCGGCGGGTAGAGGTGGAATCTCTTCAGAAACGGATGCTGTCGTCTGATTCCTAGGTCGAAGGTGGAGCTTGAACCTGAAAACAGTTTGAGCGCCCAATTTCTCTGAGAACCTTGGAGACGATACCATTCTGCCTTGACCCATCGCTCCTTGCAAGTGAAGACTTCAATTCCTTCCCGCTCTATCTCGGCACCTATCGCGCGGGGAGCCCCGTCGGGTCCATAGTATATCACTGTAGGCACCTTGGCATCTCCTCCCACTTTGGCCTGTCCGGAATACCTGACATAAACGCATTCTCAGCGGCGACGAAGTAGGTGGTATATAAGGCGCCTAACTTTGTCACAGGCTTGATTTCAGGCTTACGACCAGGATCGAGAATTCTGGGGCGCAGCGGCTATATCAGCAACCACCATGATACCTACACTAGTTGATTCAGGAACATACGTGTAGGATATGCCACTGTACGTGGTACCAACGTCGAATGCAAGAACAAGCTTACGCTCAGTACCGGTATAGGGGGACCAACTTGAAGACGGCATGTCGATGCGTCAATAGTTTCCAACCGGACGGCGTAGCCCTCCTGGTTATATCAGTCCAGGTTCAAGCGCTCAAGGTCAGCTGAGACCGCTAAGATCTGCATCGTGTTGTCCGCGTTGTAAAGAAGGCTTTTCAAACAGTGGTGTTCGCTGCGCAAGCTGCGGATTGTGCCTAAATGAATGGAGAACACCGAGGTTTGATCACCCCACCTTCTGCAAACACCAAGTCGGAAGTCAGAGTTTGAGGGTGTTTACGACCTCAGCGACATGCCATCCCTCCCTGTCCAATGTAAGAATAGTCTCCTTGCCTCATTCTGAGCGAAGGTAGTAGTCTTTGACTATCCATCATAATGAGCTCAAGCACGCGAATGACACTGAGAAAGCCCGCCGCTTCTCAAAAGAGTGGAACATAGTGCTACCTCACATTCATGGGATCCGGAGCGTAATTCTGGTAGTGATATGTTTGGATTCGGAAGGAGTAGTAAACGTACAACCGACAGAGAAGCTACAGCGGAAGGACCAAATCACATTTGGTACTCGACCTCGGTGTCGTACAAGATTTCAGCAGGACCTCTGGTATCTTCGTTAGTCGTTGTCTTCGCATGTCGGGAAAAATAGAACGCACCGCTTTTCGACTCCCTAGAAAATGGCAATGATCAACTGGGGGGTAACCAAGGGCGTAGAGCAAAGCAACAAAGACGTACGTTTTCCCTCCAAGCATACTGAGCTTTGAACTCGGTGGTCCCAAATAAGATGATGACGTCAAAGTCAAGTCTGAAGTAATGCCTTCCTGGAGTCGAACTCCGTGGTTGTAATTTCTTGATAACACCAGACAAGTCGGCACGAATCTTGAAGATATCATGGAAGTTGCCTAAGTTTCCACGGAGTAAATTAGTAAAGGATAAATAATAGCAAGCACCACAACTTGCTTGGATCCTGATCGACGAACTCTGGACACGGCAAAGTGCCCCGATAACACGTAATAGATGTCGTATTGTCTTTTTTCAGGCCAGATTTCCTGGAGGCTTCTTGGAAGAATGCGGAGCGGAACTCTTGCGTTTCCGAGACTTTGGTGTCCTGCATGATGTGAGAAACTCAAAATGGGAACAAAAGAAGGCAAAGAATACCTTAGAGAGCACCCTCCAGAACCCGCCAGGAATTCTAAACTCTCCGCTGAAAAGATGAGTGCCAGTGGGTAAGCGTTTGACATGTTCCACTTTTGAAGGGTCGTAAATCAAGTTACTCCGTACTCCATAACTAAACTTCGCCACCCGAGTGCGCACTGTGGGACGCAGAGAACCTGCAATTGCACCATCTGGAACTGCCTTATTCCTTTGAAGCAGTATGGGTTTAAATATCGGCTGGTAGGTGCTACAACCACTTACACATGCGCATCCGGACGGTGAACGTTCAGTCCGCGTGATTGTAATCTCTCCTGTAATTGGGCGAAGAGATAGTCGCTTGCCGCAAAGCCACCGACGAGGAAGACAGTCTGCACTGAATTGATCAAGAATCTTATCCACAGAGGTCGACACTTACGGAAATCTTCTGGGAGGCAAGTCGTTTCTGCTCGTCCACTGCATCAACAATACATTGTATTGACGGCTCAAAGAAGTTGGCGATAATGTTGCTGTAAGGGAGGTGTGTCGGACCTCGCCTAGATACAGCCACGAAGGGACACGTACCCATCCAACCTAAGTTGACCAGCTCGGATACCCAGGTCTGGATCCCTATCGCGAACATTCCCAAATTTGATGTATTGGGGATCTGTCGGATCACGGAAGGCGAGCTTTGTAGCTTTGTCGAACTTCTCCGCCATGACAAGGACGTCTTCATGGAAGCGAGAGCCCGAGAGGAATTCTGGGAGAAGGCCATCACTGCCAAGCCCGGTGCCGTGAACTGGCGAACGTACCATCCAAATACCTTTTCGCTGCCCGAGTAACGAACACCGACCCCTTAAAGTAGGCTGAAGTGCAACTGAATTAGCCCATGGAATAAAAGAGAGGGCGGTAAACTCACATTGAGCTGCTGCGGTTTCTTCATACTCATCGTTTGAAGACCCTTTCCGTGCGTAAGTGCTGATATCCAATGTCCCTCCACCAGCATCTACGATGGTGACGCCGTCTCCTCGCTAACCAGTCAATCAGTTCAGCCAAATATATGAACATACGATACAAACTCGTACTCTGAGGGACTCGTTCGTCAAACCGTTGTCAATGCAAAAGTTCAAGCTGGCCTCGCCTTCAGTAACGAACGATATTCGCGCTTGATCTCTTGGATTGTCCGCAATTAGCCCCGCCTGCACAGCAGCCTTCCTCATGAGAGTTTGTTGGGCTCCCTCCCATGCATTCGGATGTGTTAATATATACTCGAATTTGCCCGACGCCAATAAGCTAGCACCATCGACATGTGTTTCTTCAATGTAAATCTTCGCGCATTGATTCAAATATTTGAGAAAATCAGCGAAAACGTCAACCACGGTTTTCCCGCGAGGTAATGGTGGGATGTCATCAGAAACGGATGCCGAGGTACGGGTCTTGGGTCGCAAATGAAGCTTGAACCTAACCAGGTCTTCAACGGTGTTCCAACGTGTGAGGGGAGAGGACATTACCATTCAGCTTTCTCCCACTCTGCCTCTTCAGCAAGTGCTTCAATCCCTTCTCTTTCCGTCTCTGCACCTATTGCGCGCGGAATCCCGTCTGGTCCGTAGTATATCACAGTCGGGACTTTAGCGTCTCCTCCGACCTTGGCTCCGCCGGGAAACCTGCGTCAGGCGATGGTCAATAACAGGAAGGAAAACGACAGAGCGTGTAGTACCTTGTCACTGGCTTTATCTCGGGTTCTCGGCCAGGATCGAGGATCCTAAGGTGATGTTTTGTGGTCAATAACCGACTTCAGCATACTTTAAGCCACCCACGTATATGATATACCACTGTACGTTGTTCCAACGTCAAAAGCAAGGACAAGCTTGCGTTCGGTGCCTTGGTAAGGGGAACGTGTAGGCATCCTGATAGTCTGCAACTTCAGTGTCTGCACTATTCCCGGACCTGTTTCTCAAAGCTCGCGGACTTTTGGAGTCAACTGTTGAGTTTGAAGGGCATCTGCATCATGTTTCCCACGTTGTAGGGAATGTTCCTCACAGGGAGGTGTCCCGGCGCTCAAAGTAATTGTGGTTGAGATCTGGGAGCCTGGGAAAACGCCCGACTTACGGCGTAGGTCATATTTAGCACGATGCATTTCGATCAAGTGCAATAACTTGTGACACTGCATGACTGACAAGGATTGAGGAGCATTAAAGAGACTCTTTGATCGAAAGAAGAACTGGAGATCACATCATGGCAAAAATGCATTTGACACTAGGCCCACTGCGAGCCGCGTTGTGAAATTTGTGGAATCGGAACAGAGGCACGTGCGTAACGAGGGAAAAACATGTCTAGACTTCCTACCAAGCAAGTACTATAAAGGCCCCCAATGGGGTTTGTGGAAAATCAGAAACAGAGGCAAAAGGATTTAAGAGGAGGAGGAAGAAAACTTTGTACGCCTATCATCCGTCATATTATCATCCAGTGTGTGCTCAGAGAACCCACAACTTCCCCGATGCTACTCTCGATTTCCTCCAACTCTGAGTTCCACAACTCGAATCGCTCTTGCTGATACAGCTTCTGACCCTCAGCTAGATCGGATGTCCTGTAAGACCAAAAGTATCGCAAGTTGCAATCGAACTCCCAGTACCAGAAGAACTTCTTAGACCCCCGCCCTACGACATACAAGCCTGACTGTGCCTCGTTACCCTGTTTTTTCCTGAGAATGCTCTTGCACCGGGAAGCCAGGGTAGGAAAATAAGGTCGGATGACTCCTGAAATACGAAGCTTTTTAATCATCTTCGAAAGCTCGTCAGGTATATGTAGTTAATCTGGCCGGAAAACTCGGACTGACCTGCTGAAAGTTGTCCACCTCAAAGTCCCGGAAACTGTACCGGGGAATCCAAAATAATATTGTACCACTAATATTCCTGACGGTGCAGTCGCAGTTCCAAATTCTGCCGGGCACGGGGCCTCCTTCAGGGAACACATATGCACGATTGACTAGGACTTTGCGAAAATCCACTTCCGCAAAGCCTTTTAGTAGCTGGGAGTCTAAACCCGTCAAATAACAGAGTATCTCTAATGCTGATTGAGCAGAATTGAAGGCTTGCGCCTTGAGGTAGGAGTTGACATATTCATTTGTGTGCGGCCAAGAGAGGGAAGCTGCGGAATCGCGCATGTCAGGTGCTAATATCAGATCTGGGGACTATATTAGAATATGAGTTAATAAAAATAAAGATATTTTTCACCTGAACCCTGAATAATCCAGCTCTTTTCGAGCTCAATGCAGCGTTGAAAGAAATGCTTTAACAGGCAGTTGTGCATTACAGGAGTTGCAACACAAAACGTGCCTGATCGTGCCGGGTCGCGAAGGAAGTCATAAAATGACTTGTGGTACAAGTTGAGGTATCCTCCAAGCGCAGGAGCCTTCCGAGCGAGCCGTAGGGTGGCTTCAGGGCCCGCGTGGTGGAAGGGGCGCGTGACGTCAATGACATCGTCGAGGTTGATAAATCCGGGCCAATCGTGAAAGTGGAGGACAGCATGGAGTTCGTCACATATTGTCCTGAGCTTGACTTTGGAGAAACCGAGTTCGTTGCTCAGATCAATTGCGCTCCAGCCCCAGTGGAATGGTTCGAGGAACATGGTGGCGAGAAGGAGTTGGGCAGAAGGGAGGATCCTGTTGTCAATACGCTTCATGATGAGCGAATAAAGTGCGTCCAGTTCCAAAAAGGGTTGGCTTGTGGCAGCGATAGTAGTAGGATTACGATCGCGTCCTGATATAACGGCGAGAATCGCACAAAGCGCCTCTTCTAATCCTAGAGAACTGGAGTGATCCACGAACCGAAGAACCATCGATGCGTAATTAAACAGTCCGCCTGCGGCATCCACAAGTGTCTTCATGTCCTGGCGGGAGGGCCAAGGAACTAGCATTGAGATATTCCGACGTCGAAGGATGTTCTGAAACCCGTTACTAAGGTAAAGCTTGTGGAGCCGTTCATTCGCCTACTCGAGAAATCAATGTTTCTCGCCCGTCTCATGACACCTCCGACAGTAGCCAATCATGCGAAGCGGAGCGCTCACTCGCAAGACGCCCAAGGGACCAGGTCCATTTTTCTACCCGTCCGCCCACTTCCTTATTTCTTTCCCTCGGTCTATCAGCTATTGTAAATTTGTATTCGTCTTCTCGTCTCCGTTTCCGCCTGCAACCGTCTATAGATATTGTACGATTTAAGCCTGGTTATGTGCTATAGTTGAAGTACTGATCATTCGAGTCTCCATCGTCTATGCCCCTCCTCCTCCTGGTTATTGTTTACAATATGTGTTCTCTTTTGTTCTCGTGTCTTACTGTACCTGTTTCATAAAGTCAGCAGTTCAATTTATGCTCGGTTTCGGTCTAGTAGGTCTCGTTCCCTTCGCTATATCTGTTCCATATACAAATCTAGTAGTCAATTCTTAGGGAGATCTACAAAAGCTCTATCCTCTGTAGTAGTCGCTAGCGAATATCACCCCGCGTTTGCGTTCCAAGCTCCTCAGACTACCTGGAAACCCTCCAACGTCTCCTAACTACCCTTCCTTAATTTTCAAAAACCACCTCTATTCGTCATATCTTTACCCTCGAGGACGCTCATATTCGGCAACGAAGCTCAACGGTTGACGGACGCAACCGTGCTCGCATTCTTTATCGTTGCAAGAGACGATACCTCTCTTCAAGCTCGATTTCCCGATCAACCTCGCGTGAAATGGGTAGTATGGTCTGGTGACAAAGGAAGGAGATGTCTTCTTCGGAAAACGTGGCTTCAATATGGGGCTCTGAGCGGCTGAAAAATGCCCAGCAGAACGGAGTGGTGTGTTCCCTGACAGACGACGAGATGATCTTGATAATTTCGGATTGTGCATCTTTACTCCTACACTCATCAAGTCCATCAACGAATATGGCCCTTTTCCCAATACCCTTTCCAACTCTTTTCAGTTCCTGAAGCGGTTCGACAATCAAACCCCTGAATTGCCACACCAGGGCTTTCGAGACTAGGGTCTTATCTTGACAGATCTTCTTGTCAAGCAGGTTGCGATAGTCAGGAAACTCGGTGGAGAGTTGGTATGCAAGGGAGGTGAAGAAAACGGGTATGATCGTCGCGTCCATTTATTGAGAAGAAGAATGCCGCGCCGAGTTGGTCCATGTCCTTAAGCCTCTCCACGCAGGTCTGGGCGACTGCGGTTTTTCCGACTCCAGCTGGACCTTTCATCCAATATATCGGTAAGGGATTGTCGCCAAGAGATGGGACTGCCCAGCGGGTGATATCTTCGATATACTGTTCACGAGTTCCAGGGAAACATGTAGGGGGATGGTCACGGGCCAAGGAGTCGTAAGTGGCGTCTGGGATAGATTCTTTGAGAAGTATATCAATGCCTTGAAAAATCAATTAGTGTATTTAGTTACTTTGGAATTCGATGAAACGTACCAGTCAGTCCGCTCGAGATATTGAGGTTCTGAGTTGAGTGATCCACAAACTGCCCATTTGTGACGAGTATGTTCTGGGCGTTCTGGAAGACGTGCATTGGTAAATAGCGTGAAGGAACCAGTGAGTAGAATGCAAAGTTCGAGTCGGTGTAGGTCGTTACTGAACAAGGCTGTATGCTGGACGACTAGCGGCTGTGTAGTGGTCTGACTGGCACATGACCCACATCTTAGCGCCTGGACGTATATAGCCTATAGGATTTCGAAATTGTCCCTTCGGCAATTCTGAAAGAGAGTGCACCCAATGGTGAGAGGGTTCACGAAAACCACTCGCTCCGAGGTCGCACCTCGTGTGTCGGAGTCACCCTGGGACATCGCTTCCTTCCCGGCTCTTGATTCGATGTCCGGAGTCCCGGAGTCAAGGTTGTAGTAGCGCCATCTGTAATACACGCCGTCAAGACCCAGAAGACACTCTGAGACACCGAAGGGATGGTCTCCAACCTCAGTTTGGGAATCGAGTTCACATCCGACTCGGAGGAGGTCGCCGAAGTCAGCCAAGTTATTACATTGAACGAAGTCGGAAAGCGGACAATGAATATAGAAACAATTGGCTATGCGGGCAAAGGAAGATAACGTAGGAAAAACTTCGATACGAAGCTATTAATCCTTGCATTCAATCTCCGTATCGAAGGCGACTTCAGTCTGACTCCTCTACGGGTGACGACATGAACCGTATATTGATGAGTGGAAATGTTGATAAGAATGGAAACTCACCCCATTTCGACGCCCTTTAAGGGAACAAAGATATTTGTTAGTTATCAAATATTAGGATTTCTATGAGATGAACTTACGCCCTCGATCCGCGTATACTGGACTTTGAATTCAGTTGGGCCGAATAGGATGATGATAACATATTCCACTTCATAATATGCGCCTTAAGGCCCGGTGTGTGCTTCCAGATGCTCCACGAGACCAGAAAGACCAGCATGAAGAGTAAAGATATCGTGGAAGTTGGCTGGAGATAAAAGTAATGGGTGATACTGAGGGATGTGAGACTCAAGCGACTGAAGCAAACTAACCGGGGTCCTGGTCCAAGAACTCGGGACATACGAGCCTGCCTCGGTAGCATGTAATGTGAGTGCGATTTTGTGTCGCCAGTCCTTCTTTATTACGAGCCTGTTCACCAGAAACGGGTGCCGAGGTAGGAGTCCTCAGTCGCAGATGAAGTTTGAACCTAGCCAGGTCTTCAACGGTGTTCCAGCAGCTGAGGGGAGACAACATTACCATTCAGCCTTTTCCCACCGTGCTTCTTCAGCAAGTGCTTCAATCCCTTCTCTTTCCGCCTTTGCACCTATTGTGCGGGGAATCCCGTTCGGTCCGTAGTATATCACAGTCGGGACCTTGGCGTCTCCTCCGACCTTAGCAGCGCCGGGGAACCTGCGTCGGACAATGTTCAATGGCAGGAAGGGAAATGACAGAGCATGTAGTACTTTGTCACTGGCTTTATCTCGGGTTCGCGGCCAGGATCGAGGATCCTAAGGTGATGTTTCGTGGTCAATAACCGACTTCAGAACGCTTTAAGCCACCTACGCATAGAATATACCACTATACGTTGTTCCAACGTCAAAAGCAAGGACTAGCTTGCGTTCAGTCACCAGTGCCTTGGCAGGGGGAACGTGTAAGCATCCTGATGGCCTACAACTTCAGTGTCTGCACTATCCCCTGTCCTGTCTCTCAAAGCTCACGGACTTTTGGAGTCAACTTTTGAGTTTGAAGAGCATCTGCGTTGTGTTTCCCACGTTGTAGGGAATGTTCCTCACGCGGGAGATGTCCCGGCGCTCAAAGCGACTGTGGTTGAGATCTGAGAGCCTGGGAAACGCCCGACTTACGGCGTAGGTCATATTTAGCATGATGCATTTCAATCAAACGCAATGGCTTGTGAACACTGCATGGCTGATAAGGATCGAGGAGCATTGAGAAGCTCTTTGATCGAAAGAAGAACCAGAGGTCACAGCATGGCAACAAGGCGCTTGACCAATAAGGCCTACTGCGAATCGCTGTGTGGATTTCGTGGAATTCGAACAGTCTAAATTTCCTGCCCCAGCAAGTTCTATGAGGATCCGATACGGTTTGCGGAATCCGGAAAATCACAAACAGAAGCAAAAGAATTTAAAAGGAGGACGAAGAAAAAACTGTAATCCTTCTATCATTCATCATATGATCATCCAGGCGTACTCAGAATCCTCTCAATCGACGCCCCCCCCCTCCCGATACTACTCTCAGTTTCCTCTACCTCAGATTTCCACAACTCGAATCGCTCTTGCTGATACAGTTTCTGAGCTTCAGCTAGATTGGAGGTCCTGTACTGCTGCAAGCCGTAATTCAACTCCCAGTACCAGAACATTTTCTTCGACCCCCGCCCTACGACATACAGACCTGACCGAGTTTCGCTACCCCTGTTTTTCCAGGGAATTTTGCTCTTGCACCAGGAAGCCAGAGTAGGGAAATAAGGTCGGATGACTCCTGATGTAAGGAGCTTGTTAATCACCTTTGAAAGGCAGTCAGGAATAGTTAGCCGCATGAAAAACTCGTACTGACCTCCCGGAGGTCGTTTAAGTCAGAAATGTGAAGTTCATCCGAGGGAATTTGGCAAAATATTGTACCACGAATACGCTTTATGATGGAACCGCAGCTCCAGGATGTAGCACGCAAGGGCCCACCTTCAGGGAACAGATATGCGTCATTGAGTAGGGCTTTGGGAAAATCCATTCCTGCAAAGCCTTTTAGCAGCTGGGGATCCAAATCGGTTGAGGAACGAAACATGTGCAATGCTATAGAAGTGTAATTGAAGGCGCGCGCCTTGAGGTAGGAGTTGACATATTCAATTGTGTATGGCCAAGAGAGCGAAGCTGCAGAATCGTGCACGCCAGGTGCTAATGCTAGGTCTAGGGACTACATTAGGACGTAAATTTAGGGAAATAAATATGTATGTTTACCTGAACCTTGAATAGTGTAGCTTCTTTCGAGCTCAGTCCAGCGTTGAAGGTAGTGTTTGAACAAGCAGTTGTGCATTGCAGGCGTCGTGATGCAAAATACGTCTGACCGTGCCGGGTCACGAAGAAAGTCATAGAATGACTTATGGTATAAGCTGAGGATTCCCCCGAGCCCATAAGCCTTCTGTTTGAGCCGTTCGACGGCTTTAAAGTCCGCGTGGTAGAAGGGACGCGTGACGTCAATGACGTCATCAAGGTCGAAAGGTTCGGGCAGATCCTGGAAGCGGAGGACGGCATGGAGTTCGTTGCATATTGTCTTGAGTTTGACTTCAGAAAATCCGAGTCTGTTGCTGAGGTGAATTGCGCCCCAATGTGTGTCGAATGAATAGAGGACCATGGTGGCGAGAAGTTGTTTGGCGGAAGGGAGGACCCTTTTGTCAATACGCTTCATGATGAGCGAATAAAATGCGTCCAGTTCCGAAAAGGGTTGGTTTGTGACAGTGCTAGCAGTAGCATTACGACCGTGTCTTGAGATAACGGCAAGAATCGCACAGAGCGCCTCTTCTAGTTCTAGAGAACTAGAGTAATCCACGAACCGAAGGACCATTGATGCGTAAATAAACAGTCCAGCTGCGGCATCCACGAGTGCCTTCATATCCTTGTGGGAGGGCCAAGGAGCTAGCATTGAGATATTACGACGTCGGAGGATGTTCTGAAACCCGCTACTGAGATAAAGTTTGATTTCTTCATCAACCTCGCGTGAAATGGGTAGCATTGTCTGGTGACAGAGAAAGGTGATGTCTCCTTTGGAAAACGTGGCTTCAATGTGGGGTTCTGGGCGGCTGAAAAATGCCCAGCGGAACGGGGTGGTGTGTTCCCTGACAGATGAAGAGACGATCTTGACGATTTCGGATTGTGCATCTTTACTCCTACACTCATCAAGTCCATCAATGAATATGGCCCTTTTTCCAACACCTTTTCCAACTCTTTCCAGTTCCTGAAGCGGTTCGACAATCAAACCCCTGAATTGCCACACCAGGGCTTTCGAGACTAGGGTCTTATCTTGATAGATCTTCTTGTCGAGCAAGTTGCGATAGTCAGGAAACTCGGTGGAGAGTTGGTATGCAAGGGAGGTGAAGAAACGGGTATGATCGTCGCGTCCATTTATTGAGAAGAAGAATGCCGCGCCGAGTTGGCCCATGTTCTTAAGTTTTTCCACGCAGGTCTGGGCGATTGCGGTTTTTCCGACACCAGCTGGACCCCTCATCCAATATATTTGCAAGGGATTATCGCCAACAGAGGGGACTGCCCAGCGGGTGATATCTTCGATATACTGTTCACGAGTTCCAGGAAAACAATGAGGGGGAGGGTCACGGGCCAGAGAATCGTAAGTGGCATCGGGGACAGATTCTTTAAGTAGTATGTCAATGCCTTGAAGGACTCGTTAGTATTTTCAGTTACTTTAAAATCCGTGAAACCCACCGCCCATCCCGCTCGAGATATTGAGGTTCTGGGTTGAATGATCCACAAACTGCCCATTCGTGACGAGTATGTTCTGGGCATTCTGGAAGACAGGCATTGGTAAATAGCATGGAGGGGCTAGTCGAGTAGAATGCTGCGCGCTGCAGGTAGTCAGTGAACAAGGCTGTATGTTGGCCGACTAGCGGCTGTGTAGACTGTAGTGTTCTAACTGACACATGACCGCATCTCAGTGCCTAGGAGCTATAGTATGTCGAAATTGATCTTTTAGCAATTCTGAAAGAGAAAATCCGTGATGGGATAACGAGAACCGATCACGAAACAAGTTATATAGATGTTCATCAAGTTATTATTAGCGCAGTGTGTGTACACATGCTCGATCTGCTCGATCAGGCTGTGGCTAGAGTCAGCGAATAACGGGATGAGCATTCTATTACGGGAAAATTCGATATGGGGGAGGGGGCTCACGAAAACCACCCACCCGGCCCTCGGGTGTCAGAGTTGTCATGCGACATGGCTCCCTTCTTTCCTAGTTCCTAATTCGGTGTTCGGAGCACCAGAGTCAAAGTTGTGGCAGCGCCATCTATAACACACGCTCTCAAGACCCAGAAAAATCCTCCGGAATCACCTAGGAGATTACCTCCAAAAACTCAGTTCGGGAACCGCATTCACATCCGAGGAAGGGGCTGCCGACGCTTGACGGGTTATTGTATTGAACAAAGCCAGAAAAACAGACAATACATCCGAAAACAGTTGGCTACGCGGCCAAAAAAGGGTAGCGCAGGAAAAATTTCGATACAAGTCGATATCAATCCTTGTACTCAATATCCGTATCGAAGACGACTTCAGCAGGACTCCTACATGGTGATGGCATGAATTATAAGTTGATAAACGGAGAGTGGGGATGTTAATAAGAGTGGAAACTCACCGCATTTCGACACCCTTCAAAAGAGCAAAGATAACTCGCGGGTTATCAACTGTTAGGATTTGTAAGAGATGAACTTACGTCCTCAATCCATGCATACTGAGCTTTGAATTCAGTTAGGCCGAATAGGATAATGATATCATATTCCACTTCATAGTATGTGCCCTGAGGCCCGGTGCGTGCTTCCAAACGCTCTACGAGCCCAGAAAGATCGGCATGTACGGTAAAGATGTCGTGGAAGTTGGCTGGAGATAAGAATAATGGGTGATATTGAGAGACGTGAGACTCAAGCGACTGAAGCAAACTAACCGGGGTCCTGGTCCAAGAACTCGGGACATGCGAGACTACCTCGGTAGCATGTGATGTGAGTGCGATTTTGTGTCTCCAGTCCTTCTTTATTGCGAGCTTGTTCACGAAAAGGCTTCCGGAATTCCTGCGTGTCTGTCACCTGGGTGTTCTATTCCATGTGATTATCAGCAACTCATGTAGCAAGGTGAATCGGGTATTGGAGTACTTTGACAAGTATATCTGAGAAAGCTCCCGGAATAACGCGGTTCCCGCTCAAGGTAAGCACGGCCGTAGACATACGTCGAATATGTTCGTCGTTGAAGATATTGCAGCCTCTTGCGCATCGTATGCCGTAGGTAAACCTCGAAACACGAGTCCGTACCGAGGGACGCAGGTAACCTGCAAGGGAACCGTCGGGAACTGCTTTATTCCTTCGCTCCCAGTCAGTAGTTGAGGGGTGTATGTCCACGGATCAACTTACAAGTGAGGGTCTGGCCGGCACACATTGAATCCATGCGGCCGAAGCCTCTGCTCCAACTCAGAGAAGAGGTAGTCACTCGCAGCGAAACCACCGACAAGGAAGACCGACTACAATTATCTGAGCTTCCCGAGCCCCTCGCAAATCGGAAGATGCTTACAGTGACCGATTTGGTAGCAAGGCGTTCTTGTTCCAGCACCGCATCAACTATGCATTGGATCGATGGCTCAAAAAAGCTGGCAATGACGGATCTGGAGAGAGCCAGGTCAAATAAAAGTCAGGTTTGTTTCAAGGGTTGACGCACCCCTCCAATCTGAGCCGACCTGCTCGGATCCCCCGGTTCGGATCCCTATCGCTGACGTTCCCAAACTTGATGTATTGGGGATCGTTTGGATTGCGGAAGGATAGCTTCGCGGACTTGTCAAACTTCTCCGTCATGAAGGGGACGTCATCATGGAAGCGTGACCCTAGCAAGTATTCTGTAGAATCTCATGAGACTTTTGATTGCCAATCAGCCCCGAGCAGTATCCAACAAACCGTCGAGGTATTTCCTTGCAGCGCGCGTAACGAAGACGGATCCTTTAAAATAAGCTAGCGAGTAACCCGTCAAAACCTGCCCTCGAGATGGATAGAGGGACCTACACTGGGCCACTGCGATCTCCTCAAACTCGTCACTCTGAGATGGCTTTCTTGCGTAGGTGCTAATATCCAGAGTTCCTCCACCGGCATCAACAATTGTAACACCATGGCCACGCTAGAAGAAAGAGAGCGTCAATTGGGATTAAAGATGAACGTAACCCACGACTTGCCTGGATAGAGTCGTTCATCAGCCCTCTTTCAATACAGAAATTCAAACTTGCTTCCCCTTCAGTGATGAAGGTTATACGCCTCTGATCCGCGGGCGTGTCCTGGATGAGTCCTGCTTGGACAGCGGCCCTCCTCATCAGCGTCTGCTGGGCTCCTTCCCATGCATTCGGGTGCGATAAGATGTATTCCTCCTTTCCAGATCTCCATAAGTTTGCACCATCTACTGGGTTTGTCTCCTCGATGTACGTCCTCGCACATTGCTTCATGTACTTGAGGAAGTCCGCGAAGACGTCAACAGCAGTTTTCCCAGCGGGAAGAGGCGGTATTTCCGCAGTGACAGAGCTCGACGTTTGGGTCCTAGGTCGAAGGTGAAGCTTGAACCTGATGGTAGTGCACTTAGAGACGAAATATATCGTTAATGGAAGAGAGATTATTACCACTCGGCTTTAACCCAGTTCGACTCATCAGCGAGAGCTTCAATTCCTTCGCTCTCTGTCTCAGCGCCGATTGCACGAGGAGTCCCGTCTTCTGCGTAGTATATCACCGTCGGTACTTTGGCATCACCACCTGCGTTCGCTCGACCCGGAAACCTAAGCATTCGTCAGACATTTTAGTAGCATACAGATGAACGAAGCCCATATGACCTTGTCACTGGGTTTATCTTCGGCTCTAAGCCAGGATCGAGGATCCTAGCAGAACATATTTGTGAGTAACAGGCATCTCAAAGGGATCCTAAGAGACACACGTATAAGATATGCCACTATAAGTGGTCCCGACGTCAAACGCAAGAACCAGTTTTCGTTCAGTACCTGCGTAAGGGGCTCGGGAAGGCATTCGTACACGTCGGTTGTTCGAACACTCTGCATACGGTGTCTCTTAATATATATTTCATACCTCAGGCGCTAGGATACCTGCAGCGTGTAACACACGATGTCGAGAAGACTCCCCTTGGGGCAGCTGTTCCGTTATATCACTGCGCAACTGCGGATTTGGGCTGGGGAAAACAAGGTCATGGGTGACCGTTGACCACACGCCTCGCCTACAATGGCCACAGGAAGCTAGAAAGCACGTTTCTTTCCAGATATGATCAGTGGCGTTTGGTACTAGGCTGACAGCACTCACATCCAACGAATGGTTGCGTCACGCTCGAGAATGACTTGGAAAGGCTCTGGAGTCACTCATAAAAGAAGGAAAACAGGAATATGTCAAGTTTATCTGTTCATTTGGTGGTTCCGCGAGGTTACAGGCGCTCGATCTCCAAGCTGGCAAGTAAGAATGCTGCCAGCCCTTTTAGATCATTCACATCAACGGCCTGACTAACATAATACTGTTGCGCAAATTTAGACTGCATGCATACAGTTAAAGTTTAATGGACCACTCACATTGAAATCCCCTGTCGTGTCCAAACTGCCGACCTGGACATCACGCGTCAGCTACCATCGCGGAAAGATCAGTGGAGCCTTCACGTACGATCACAGTATTCAACCAATTCATCGTTCCATCCGAATTCTCAACTACCCAATTCTTCACTATATAGTCATAAGCCTTCCTCGCCGCACGCAATATACTTCCGTCCGCAGTGTCCTTCACGTAACCCAGCCTTAAGGCCTTCAGCATCGAGTACACGTACATCGCACTCCCGCTGCTCTCGAAGTAGTTCCTTGCTCTCCCAGGTTGCGTGATCACAAGCCACCAAACCCCAGAAGTTGGATCGGCAGCATCTCGGACTCGAGGGATGAGCGTCCTCAAAATCGACAGAATACGCTGATACCCAGGGTTATCTTGGGGAAAGATCTCAAGAATGTCGACGAGTGCCATCGAGTACCATCCAAGCGCCCGATCCCACACTTCCGGTGAATGCCCGCGATCTGGAGACGCCCATACAGTCTTGTGAGAAAAGTCGTATCCATGATAGAGGAGCCCTGTGTTGTTCGGCGCGGTCGCATTCTGGACTGTGTTCTCGAACATCAAAGTATACTGCTGAGCGATATCGGCTAAGAATGGAGGTCAGAATCCTAGCCAGGTAGCCGAACTAGAAAAATAGGCACCCCAAGCTGTCGCATTGTCGGGCTGGAACCGCTTTGTATAGTCGGCATAGAAGATTTCACCCATGTAGACACCGTCGAGCCAGCCTTCACAGGTCAGCCGTAGCATGTCCCTCGGAGGCGGAGACATACCTTGGTTGGGATATTTGAGTTTATGCCAGAATTGTCCTTGGGCAGTTCGTGGGTGGGAGTTAAGTTGGCCCCTGAATATATCTGCCGCGACCTTGTACTTGGTTTGGCCGGTAGTCTCGAGTCTGAAACATGGAGAGAAGTGAACTCGAGGGGGGCACAAAAAGGGCCTTGCTGACATACAGATAAAGGAATGTAGGTCCAGTCCTAACGAGGCATTCATGAGCTCTAACTGTGCACCAATAGTTGAAACTGGTTCACCTCAGGGGATCTAGAACGAAATCGGCCACGCTCGAAGTGATGTTTCAGTCAAGGAGTGAATGTAAAGCAACCCGATCAACATACTTGTAACTTCCGTGTACAGTTCCGCTCGGAAAAACGATATTATCCACCCCACGTTGGATGTAGTCAAAATATGTCCTATTTCCAGTCCTCTCGAACAGCTGGCGTAAACCCCATTGGAATTCCCCATGCTCGTATGAAACGATTGCCCTCCCGCTCGAATCAAGGCCGTTCCCTTGGCCACGCGCGATGGCGGAGTCGGCGGCCCACACAGCATAGGACTGCGGGCGTGCAACAGCGGCTGTTGCAAAGGTCAAGCTGAGATATAGGCACAATAAAAGCCAGGGTATCATTTCAAACGATCCGTGAGGGGCAAAGGCAGGCAATCCAATCTGCTTCAAAGCGCTCCACGTAGGTCCTGGAATGTATTCTTTCTCCGTCCATCGGCGGTCCGTACACTGGAACAGCGGCACAACAGTGGGCTTAATGTTTTGAGAACGCAGCTTCGAATGTCGACTGTGTGAAGAACCCGAATCACGAGTCTTGCCTTGCGGGCCGGACCTTCACCCAATCGTCCAGGGTATTCTAGGCGAGAACGTGTGGGAGATGTCCATGTTATTAGGTACTGGAGAGTGTGCGATCAACGAACGAACTACAAGAGCCACCAGCATAGGCGCTGAGGAGGGAGTATTATTTGACGCGGCGCGTTACCGACCAGATCCTGGGCCTGAGCACAATGAATAGACCCCTGGGTTTGGTGTTATTTGGTTAGGAGGACATCAAGTTACCAACATCGCCGTCATGACTGTTCACAAGTACCGCACAGCAACGGCAGCCAGAGGGCAGAGATAAATAAGTCTTGTTTTTTTTTCATGCACTCAGCCATGCCACAACTAGTATAGCTAGTATGCTTATCAGCAGAATTCATATAGCCGCAATCCGGCGAATAGTACTGTACCTCCCTCTCAACCAACAGATGAAGAGCCCCGGCAGGCGCTTTTATTTAGCAGTGAACTATCCTTGTTGTATATGAACTTAACAAATCAGAGTCACCGATGCCGATTGCTTTTGTCCGATGACAGGTTAGATCTCCCTCTAACCTGTTCAAGGCACTTCTACATAGCTCTCTTATTACTAACGTAAACCCGACACTAAGTATATCTATGCCCTCCTCTCCCCTCATGCAAAGGGCATGGGACCGTGAATAAAGCTTAGAAGCATTATTCACTTTCGTCACGGCTTATCGATCTTTCGGTCTAGAAGCCGAAGGATGGCTAACGGAGCCCTTAACGCCTGGGCCGGCGGTGACAGCACCAAACAAGACCTATTCAACGCGCAGTATCAGCATCACCTACACATTTCGTCCATACCCATTCTCACCATCTGACTATCGCTGGGTATCACAAATCCGTGAGGACAGCATAACATCCTGCGAGACGGAAAGAACATACCGCGAATCTTCTGCCTTCATTCCACTATCCGTGTATGCTGTTGTAGCTGCTGTAATATCGGATGGGTATCGGTTGAAAAAGGGTGAAGTGTTGCCGTGCCTGATGTCGAGATTATAAACAGTACTACCCCAGGCTTCAAATCAACCCAAGGCAATACCACCTGACCGCATGGTGGCAGCGTTTTATCGATTGTCCTCGGCGGTCGGAGCGCTTGACGCCTTTTTGTGAGAACGCTGTTGAGACGATAAGCGCCCGGAGAAGACGATTTCTTGTTGGAAGATATGACGGCCCCGGCCGGAAATCCGGGGGCAACAACGACAAATCACGGAGTCGGTAAGAGGTTCTAGATGTATCTGGCATGGAAATACCATTTGGACACTATGACATCAAGCACTTGCATCCACACCAACACTTTCTTCGAGTTCGAGGACAGGATGGCAACTAGAAATGCTGAAGAATCGAGCCCACCAAGAACAATCTAGTATTACATATATTCACAGATCAACATCTTCACTACACCACATCACTACTACAAAGGCAAAAGGAAGCAAAAAAAAAGAACACCGGGGCAAATCAATATAGTATAATACAAAGAAGGGGTATTCCACCAGAAGACAGATGGAAAGATGGCGATGACATATGTGAATGGATCAGGAAGCTGCCACATGGCAGGGGCGAATATTGAGGGAAAGTGAGGAATAAATAGAATGGATGGATGGATGGATGGGATAAATGCAGCACAAGGGGGAAGAAAGGTCTAAAACTAGAGCGAATCCAATAATACGATACTCTTAGTTCGTCCCGGGGTTCCGAAGTTCCGTTTGTCCGATGCAGAATCCGATTCCGTCCCCCTCACTCTTACTCTATTCCTCATACCTCTTTCCCACCTCACAAATAAGGGTGCTTAGAGGAAGGTGTATCCTTTGCTCCTCGACCAATCCACGCCATTCTTCAGCTGTTCCAATGTCAAGAAGATGAGAATGGTGGTAGGTTGCAACCTCGTCCATGCAGGCACCCATCCCTTGAACATGAACATCGGACCGTCGGCTTTCATCGACTGACGGATCACGGCAAGAGTAGAGTTTGAGCCTGGGCCGGAGGCGTTCATAATTCGGCTCTGTACATCATTGATTAGGCTCCGCTCTGGTACGGAGAGATAAGCAGCAGGTTATCCAAGTACCTTGAGGACATCAGCAGGCGAGCAGACAGTCGTAGCAACAGTTCCCTACACGTCCCCTGTATCAGAACACGGTTTCCTGAGGGCAACAGGGCATATACTCACGGCGGCAAACGAAGCAGTAAAATGACACATAATGTTATCCTCGAAGTATCGCGTCTTCAGCAGCTCGGCCTTGAAGAAATCATAAGACGCGAGCTGAGATGCGTTCATCAAGACCGCACGGAATACGTTCGGCCCAACACCACGGCCAAGCGAGGAAATACCCTCTTCGCGTACCATCTAACAACACAACATCATCGTTGTCAGTAAGCGATAAAATAGGGGTTCAAAACACCAAGATAAGACATAAGGGGGGTTGCCAAGCAGGTACCGTGATATCCGAGGGTCAAAATTGCAATATCCATTGTTAATTACCCCACATGACATGACGTGTGACGTGTGCGGGGTAAACCGGGCGAGCGACGTCGGGCGCTTAGAGCGCCATAAGGGCGGTATCGGGAGGGGTACACTCACTCTGAAAAGGGCATCGAAACAGTGTTTATAGTTGAACCGCTTCTCGGGGGGTTTCGCAAAATCTCCTTGCAGGCGCACCATCACAATTTCTGATTACCCACGCAAAGGCCGCGGGACAAGAAGGAAGCCATGTCAGCAAGTGACGTCGTCAAACGAGGAGGATACACGTATGCAATTCTCACCTCCTGGATTCCCGATAAATCCAGCGATACCGCCAGCTGTGGGGAGGAAGAATCATTTGAATCGGTATATGCAAGAGAAGAACGAAAGGAGTTTCATAGTCACATACCCATACTGCCAGCCGCTGCGAGTTTCCATGCGGGGGCATCCTTACCCGCACCGAGGATCTTCTTGCTCTCATCATAAGCCCAGAAACGACACATCGAGTAAGACATCTGGCGGAGCCAGGTCCCTGTGATACCATCGAAGAGGCCGCGGAAGCCTGGACATCACCAATGTCCGGACGCGAAAGGAACATAGGAGATAGGGTGAATGGGAGATGTAAGGGACAATGAGACCGACGACAGGAGGGATGGAAAGCGGGATACAAGAGGGAGGGTTGATCGGGTGGAACGGGAAGAGCAGGCCAATATGGAAGCAGACGGTCAGAAAGGGTCCAAGGAGATGACAGTTTATGTTCATCGTTAGTTGGTGTTTCGTATCCGGAAAAGTAATCTACTCGCCTGCGGTTCGGACCGTCTTCTTCATACTCGCAATCATCCGTTTATCACCCGACGCTTGGAGTCTCACTTTCGTGAGATCCAGCGGACTAGATTACGCGGCACATTGAGCCACCGTCGACACGGCACAACCAACGGATCTTGTGCTTACTGGGTAATAGATGCGGCTATGGTAGCAGCGACGCCTGCAGGAGTATATAAGTCAACCATGGAGGAGCTGCCACTGAGGACATCGATAATGGACGAACCTCCGAGCCAAAATGGGTAGGGCTTCTTCTTTGGCGCGGCGACAGCAGATGACGGGGGTACTGGGGTCGGAGGGACAGCTCCTGCAATTGGCGGAGTTTGGGTCTTGGAAGCCATTATGTCCGCAGATGGTGGTGAAGACGAGGGTGGGCGTGGAAAGTGGCAGGGAGGGAGGAGGAGCAAGGTAGTGAGGGGCAACAGCACTGGTCAGTCAGCAAGGAAGGGGGCAAGAGTTGATAGGCTTGGGGTACTGGAGTATTTAACTGAGAATGAAGAGGAGAGTCGTGTGCTGGGTGGCTTCTTTCTCGTATCTTGGACCTTCGAAGCAAGTGCCAGAAGTCGAATCCACCTGATCTCACGACTACTATGTATTAAGTCATCACCACACTGGCCCACTCGCGATAATCCCTGCCACTTGCCTGTCGGATCCTGACGCGCGACTTCTTTCCGGAGCAATTCTTCCGTACAATCTTCGTTATGCTGCGACAAAGTAACCTGTTGTAGGGTCTGGGTGTGCTAATCCAGCCATGAGGAGTGGATATGGAAGGCGCCGAGCTGTTGATGGCGGTGGGTTGCCGGTCCCATGACCAAATCATCTCCTTTCCCACTCTATTCCAAAGTAATTCCCCCTTGTTATTTGCCGACTGTCATGTACATACTCAACACCTTCTGTGCGTGTCTTACGATCAAATTGATCTCCCACACGACCATCGGCATGCCGCCTATCCTCGGAAGGCAGACTTTTTCAAAGATTCTGGTAACTGCTGACACACATTCCCACACCTCCCATGTGTTTAACGTTTAGCTTTCATCCCGCCACAGAGATACAACAACCCTTGAGCCACCCCGACGCCAACCTAAGACATAATTCTGGTAGTTGAATCTCGCTCTGGCGAGTAGTTTGCGGAAGTTACCTCTGTGGACGCGTATAGCGTGTTTTCTGGCCTGACAGAATTAACATACATGGCTTCTCGGTAGTCGACGATTCGAAATTCATTCCTGACAGAAGCTGTTGCTTCTATCCGTGCCACATCATTCTCTGGTATAAATTATGAGGTGCAGTAATAACCACTATCTTCCCAAGTCCGAAGTCCGATGCATCGGCCGTGCCCAATCAACGTCCGAGGGAATGCCCAACGACATACCAAAATATAATAACGAAAAGCCGACAGGCCGACTTTAGAGCCTTCACCGGCTTTGGCTAATGGAGGCATCAGCAAATCCTGATTCTCAAAGCCATGACGGCTGGATCAAATAGACTGGAAGTTTAGGACGAGTTTGGGTCATTTTCACATACCTGCGTTGATTACCTTCATCGAAGAGCAAAGGCCGCTTGGTGCCTGGTTCCAGCTAAGATAGCTCCTAAGCAGTCTACTGGCAAAATTTTGGCTCCTTCGAAGCATACATCCTAAGAAAGTCATGTTCAGACGCTAGCAATACTGGCTAGTTAGGTCTTTGTTCAATCCTTAGAGCCTAACTTGTAAGTAGCTTACCATTGCTACCTGGCTTTTGTTCAATGTTTGTGCCAGATTGACGCTCCCAAAACGGCTGGGTTGAGACCCTTAGCAAATCTGCAGAAGTACAACACCAGAAAGGGAGAGCATAGGCAATGTTCTTCGCGCTGCCCCTGGGGCCACTGTTGTCGGCTATGGGGTAGAGCATTCTTGGCACTCCCGAGAACCTTGGCGCACCTTCCATTCTGGGCACTGATACGAACCAATCATACGCTTTTACATTCATGTCTCACCAGTTTCTGCGACCATCGGGCATGTCGTGTGACTGCACTGCGCCAGAGAATCGAGCACTTCCGTCAAAGCCGATGCCCATGCGAAATTGTAGGACACTGTCCAGGCGGACCACGAATATTTTGAAGTGGCACAGGAAGTTGAGAAGAACGCCGGTCAGTGTAAGTAATGTGTCTAGGTCCATCGCTGAAACTTCCTCCATGGGTTGGTCGTGAAAGGCCTATTCTAGCGCTCATTAGCAGAAAGACGCCATACCTGAAGAAAAGGAGGAAGCACAATAACGAAGTTATCGAAGGTCGATTCACAAAATGTTCATGTCACAATATTCTAAAGCTTCGCTGCCGATCAATGGGCTTATGAATCAAAATTCAGCGCCTAGTCGCGTTCCAAACTCTCCATAAAGACAATCTAACAAACGGTCCAAGTCAACATCATACAAGTACAAGAAATGAAATAAGAAACAGAAAAGGTCCTCTTGGATCTCAGAAATTCCTCCAAATCTGGTTTGTGTTTCCATCCGTGCATTGCCAGACTTGAACAATATTCGTGTTTGTGAGGTCGCCATTTGTCAAGTCAAGGCAAAGACCTAGAACCATAATCAACGAATTCATTCGTGGGTACCATCTCGTACATCTAGCGCACCTCTACCGAAAAGGGCAATACGAGCATCCGTAGTCAAGAACCACTGCTGCGCTGGGAGGTTATCGAAGCATTGCCAGATCTTCATAAGCGTTCCGTTTGTCGGGTCTAAGTGAAATCACGATAAACGTCGCATCCCCTTTTGTACGATAAGTAGATGACGTACTTGTGCCTGCATCAAGGCAGAAAGTCGAGTTCGCAAGGCGGACCGCAGTGAGGCCGAGGTTTAGCTCCCACTGTTGTGCAGGTGTACCATTGCAGTCGAAACTAATAATTGAACATCAGCCCATGAGCTTGCACAAGAGTGAAAGGGTTTCATGTACATCTGGACAGCGGTTCCGTTTGCACGAACGTCGCCTCGCACCTCCAGGCACTTGTTGCTAGCCGTGTTGGGATGCAGTACAGTCTGAGAAGCGGCTGCAGAGACGAGAGCAAGAACTGAGAGGCACGAGAATTTCATTGTCAAATAGAGTGCAGAGGTGAATACTACGATTTCGAGGAGAACAGAGTACTGAGGCACTGGTCTCCAGCCTTGCAATCCAACGTCTATTTGTACCCCAAGGCTCAGTGTTCCACAGGACACATGACCTCAGGCTGGGCTCTTTCGGTAGCGATTATGCGGCCGAGGGCTAAATCCTGACCATCAGAGAAGCAAAAGGCTTCCATTAGCACAAGGCGTTTGGAAGGAGTTCGTCGGTCGATCCGCTCGACTAACGCGTTTTCTCTCACGCCGCTGAAAATTTGCCGCCCAATGACGAGAATATCCTGTCATAAGCTGACCCTGGTACGGGAAAAATGACAATTCAGGTGAACATATGATTGCGAGTCGGGTGTGATTTACATCAGTTGTTGAAGGAACAACCAATCATCCTTTGTGCCTTGGCGGACATCATACCTGGCTATGCCAATTCTCAGCTCTTTGACAGAGATTGCGGGCTTCACGGCTACAATGCATCTCAAGAGAACACGGAGCCATAATTATGCATTCCTTCCTGGTCAAAAATAGCTCGCAAGTCTAGTCCAGTTCTGGCTTTTCCCTACGCCGTTCTCGACGGAAGACCAACTTCAACTTACTCCTGGTTCTTGTTCCTGCCTATAGTTAGTTCAGCTGGACAGAGGCCTGGACTCGAGCAAAACCATTATGATTAAAAGCTGAAGGAATAGTGGTTGGATATTGGTTTCTAAAAGGTTCAATGAAAACAAACGTCAGGAAACCAGCATCCGAACAGGTGGATACGCGAAGACAACATCTGATATCCAAACATTTGGCAGCCCTAAACATAATGGTTCGTGGTCGCCGTGGTAGTCCTGGTGTTGTCTTAAGTGCTAAAAGTAGCTGCTGCATAATATAGGCCGTGCGACCTCGCTAAAGCTCAACAAAACTAGGATTTCGATTCGATATGACGTTCATCGCGTCGGTCTCAGAACCTCTTTACACAAGACTCGCCGTATGGCCCGGCTTCTGCTTTTCTTTTTAGCAGGATCTGAGACTAGCGATGTGCGTTCCAGGTCGTTCTCGAGGGAACAGGCTACGAAAGAAAGCCAGACAGAACTCCGCCCAGAAAATCGCATCGCAACTAAATGGCGATGGCATGATCTATTATGTTTGCCCGGGGCCTGCGTGCAAGAATATATGATCTGCCAAAGAATATTGACTATATGATGTACAGTAACGAAGGCAACCTAACGAATCGCTCACTAGTGAGGAAGCAGTCACAACAGGTCCTTATCAAGATGAAGATATTCGAGAATTTCAGACTGCATATTCACAGTGTGTGCTCGATCGGGACGGCTCGGACGCGGAAGCTGCACGTGGAAATCTGACCTCAATGACCTGTTGTTCTGCGGTGTCGCATACGCGTGGCGCCGCGTCTTGCGTCTGAGATGGTGTGCCAGATGTGTTTTGGACCTGGGACCGCGTAACGGAGTGCGTTACGTCTGGTGACCTCGACGTAAAGTTGTGGGTAGGGGGGAGGGTGGTAAAGATGACACTGGATATCAGGGTCTGGGTTTGGATCTGTAAGTCGTACGTCTTGACATGACGAAACACTCGGCAAGCCATGGAAGCCGTGAGAGGTACGGATGCATAGCCCAACATGAGCTTGTAGATTGGAGGAGTGGATGGGACAGCGTTCAGGATGGCAAGCGGAAGATTTAGGCAGATGGTTAGACTACAAGAGAAAATCAGAGATAGGAAGAAGACCAATGGGAGGGCACCTACAGATAATATTGCTGTCCTCCTTGGAGGATGGCCCGTGAAAGCCGAGGAAGTGCTCGTCCTGATACAAGAGTGGCCCAGGTAATTCCAACATCGAGGCTACTGTGGGAAGATGCAATTTGGTACGAGATCGCCAGGAAGACAAGGGTATCAAAGGAGAGTACCATGAACGCTGCAGCGACTAGATAACGGTCTACATGAGTATAAGTGCAATATCCAGTGCCCGGTATATGTGCTGATATTGACGCAAACGGGGCGGCGGACATGATAGCGCTGTAGGCAAGCCACAAGAGGATGAAAACACCTTGTACCCATCGATTGTGAGCATATATTGCTCGCACGCGCTGAAGGAATAGGAAAGAGGTGCATGCAATAGCCAAGGCACATACAGCGCCGATGCTAAACTCCAGGCCACTGCAGCTCACTACTGGGATAGCTGATCGACGGGACGTTAATCGTGATTCTAACCTTATCGAAGTCAGAAAGCCTACTATGCTCAATCACCGCAAGTAGGACCAGGGTCACAGCGAATAACCTAAGACTTTCTGAGGGGCTCCAGGGCCTTCCCAAGAACTATCGAACTGACCTTGACAGTACAAAACATAAGGTGGCAAAATGAACAGGGCCCCGACGGAAGATTCCGATGTCATCTGGGATGTAGATGAAGATGTCCCACAGTGCCGCCTAGGGGTAAGCGAGACGCAAGTCACTGGTCCATCGACACGAAGAGAGAGTGGTATTACTCACACCAAGTACTGCGAGGCATAGGTTTCTAGCCACTTCAAACTGGGTTGCTTCGGAGGGGGGTAAGTGGTTGAGATAGGTGTCGGGGTTGGGAAGGGCAAACATGATGACCCTGGATGCCGTCTGTCGGGTGCCTTTAATCTCTTGTCCGCTGCGCACTAGTAATCAACAGCATGTCAAGATTAGCATTTCGGTCCGGAAGATGTAATATCACTCTGTGATGATCTTTGCCAAGTTTCATTCTGATACTGCGAAATAAGGAGACGCTGTCGCTTGAGTTAGGAATGTATGTTGATTGTGTCCCGCATCATGGGGATCAAAGGTGTCCTAGGCGCACTGTCTATGGCTATCCGGGATATAAACATGGCTTCTGTAGGGCTTGACACGTATTTTGTTTTTTGACATGGATCAGTGGCTCTCCATCTTGACAAATAAACATCTCGCCAATTTGGACATATCCGTTGATCTTCCGGCCTGTCCGTGACGGATATCACGCAAAATAGATAATACCACATATTGATGTAAGTCAAGATAGTTCTTTACCCTTCTTGAGCGTGATCCCACTACAAATCAAAGTGAGGACGTACTTGGCGGGTGGAATGTGTAAGGCTTGAAGTGAAGTAAGCCGAACTGGGAGAAGTCTTTGTTAGCTTCCACTTTCGGGGTGGTAAGAGGTTTCTGAGTGGATTATGAACTGCGTGAGGCCATTTATAGCGAACACTCAATTAAGGCATTGGGGGCTGCTGAGCCGAGATTGTGGCTTTGGCGCTTCTTTGGTCAGGGCTTTCGGCAAGATTGCCTCCATCATATGTTGCCTCTTATGATAGAGGTCTGAAAGCACTCGCGTAGTGGCGGCGGCTGTAACTTTAAGGCACGACAACGTACTGGGATACAAAACGACAAAACTTAAACAACGAATGAAGGCAACGAAAGGGCTGCAAATTTGTCCGTTTTTCTGGTTATGTTCAATCCAATAATTTTTCAAGTCTCGGTACCCCTTCCTCGGGTACGAATTCGACCCCTAAACTAAGTTTCTGGAGATAATCTCCTTGGTGTTTCCGGAGGATTTTTCTGGGCCTTTTAAGGGCGTGTGTTATAGATGGCGTTGCTACAACACTGACTCTGGACTCTAGACCTCCAATCAAAGGCTGGAAAAGAAGAAGCCGCTTCCCAGGACCACTCCCTCTGAGTGGTTTACATAAGCATTCCCGTCATTAGACACATTCTTTTTTTTTTTTAAAAAAAAAAATCCAGACACATTCTCTTTCAGAATTGCCAAAGGAGCAATTTCAAGATTCTATGGACTCGAAGGCGCTAAGATGTGGTCATGTGCCGGTCAGGCCACTACACAGCCGCTAGCCACCCAGCATACAGCCTTGTTCAGTGGCGACGTGCACCGACCTATGCTCAACATTCTGCTCAACTAGTCCCTTCACCTTCACGCTGTTTATCAATGTCCGTCTTCCCAAATGCGCAGAACATACTCGTCACAAATGGGCAGTTTGTGGATCACTCAGTCCAGAACCTCAGTATCTCGAGCGGGCTGAGTGGTACGTTTTGTCAGATTCCAAGATAACTAAATACGCTAATTAGTTTTTCAAGGCATTGACATACTACTTAAAGAATCTATCCCAGATGCCACTTACGACTCCTTGGCCCGTGACCCTCCCCCTACATGTTTTCCGGGGACTCGCGAACGGTATATTGAAGATATCACCCGCTGAGCAGTCCCATCTCTTGGTGATAATCCCTTACCGATATATTGGATGAAAGGTCCAGCTGAGGTCGGAAAAACCGCAGTCGTCCAGACCTGCGTGGAGAAGCTTAAGGACATGGGCCAACTCGGCGCGGCATTCTTCTTCTCAATGAACGGATGAGACGATCATACCCGTTTCTTTACCTCCCTTGCATACCAACTCTCCACCGAGTTCCCTGACTATCGCAACCTGCTTGACAAGAAGATCTGTCAAGATAAGACCCTAGTCTCGAAAGCCCTGGTGTGGCAATTCAGGGGTCTGATCGTCGAACCGCTTCAGGAACTGGAAAGAGTTGGAACGGGTGTCGGGAAAAGGGCTATGTTCATTGATGGACTTGACGAGTGTAGGAGTAAAGATGCACAATCTGAATTTGTCAAGACCATCTCGTCGTCCGTCAGGAGCACACCACTCCGCTCTGCTGGGCCCAGAGCTTCACATTGAAGCCACGTTTTCCAGAGAGGACATCACCTTCCTTTGTCACCAGACCGTATTACCCATTTCGCGCGAAATTGATCAAGAAATCGAGCTTTATCTCAGTCACGGGTTTCAGAACATCCTCCGACGTTGTAATGTTTCGATGGCGACTCCCTGACCCTCCCGAGAGGATATGGAGACACTCGTAGCTGCCGCAGCGGGGCTGTTTATTTACGCATCAATGGTTCTTCCGTTCGTAGATTATTCCAGTCCTCTAGGACTAGAAGAGGCGCTCTGTGCGATTCTTGCCGTTATATCAAGACACGGTCGTAATGCTGCTGCTAGCACTGTCACAACCCAACCCTTTTCAGAACTGGACGCATTTTATTCGCTCATCATGAAGCGTATTGACAACGGGATCCTCCCTTCCGCCCAACTTCTCTCCACCATGCTCTCCGATTCATTCGACGCGGACTGGAGCGCAATTCATCTAAGCAACACACTTGGATTTTCTGAAGTCAGACCCAGGACGATATGCAACGAACTCCATGCCGTCCTCCACTTTCAGGACCGGCCTGAGCCTTTCGACCTTGATGATACCATTGACGTCACACGTCCCTTCTACCACGCGGGCTTTGAAGCTACCGAACGGCTCAAATGGAAGGCTTATCGGCTTGGAGGAATCCTTAGGTTGTACCACAAGTCATTTTATGACTTCCTTCGTGACCCGGCACGATCAGACATGTTCTGTATTACAACGCCTGTAATGCAAAATTATTTGTTCAAGCATTACCTTCGACGCTGCATCGAGTTCGAAAGGGGCTACACTATTCAGGGTTCAGGTGAACATATATCTTTATTTTCATTAATCCACATTTCAATGAAGAGATATAACCTCCGTTAGAGGTTCAGAGAAAGTGAGCGCAGTCGAATCCAACGACCACTGGACTTCGTAACCGAACTACAAGAAGTAGGGGCCCAAAAACAGAAAATAAAACGAAAAAAAAAAATGTATAAAAGTCGGCAAACAGAACTTGTGGGTGAACTTTGGACAGCGAGGTGGAGGTCAAATACAGGTGTGCGATTCACTACTCCTAATACATGGCGAGCTTCTCTTTATATACGAGTGAAACTACAAATCTGAACGGGAATCTGAAAATAGGAGGGCATAGATGAGGCGAAACGGAAGGTACCTAAGCTGAAACTGGCCGAGGAATGCAATAAAACAATAAACCATGAAGGTTAAAGGAAATTTGAAAGCAAAACAGATGGTATACAATATCAAATGCTGAGGGAGAAAGGGAGAGCGAGACGGAGGAGGAATGGGCTGAAACGCAAGCGAAATTCACGAGACGAGACTACTTGAATACCAATACACATAAGACAATAGTTGAGCGTACAATCATGGGACTGGCAACAACGGGAGAAATGTAGGAATGAATATACATAGGCACAGCGACGATAAGATTTAGGAACTCAAATAGTGGAACCCAAACATGGCAATGGGCGGCTCGACAACGGGCGCCCCGATAGGGTACATTCCACGATTAGGATTAGTGAGAGAGTGATGTGAGGTTGCCATTTTCACGAGCAACCGATCGTCGGTCTCTACATCTCCCGGGTACTTTGGATACTGACCTCCTGGTCAGTGCATGGCTTAGCAAACAGAACGAGTTAAGGCAGTGGTGAGGAAATGATGCATGCGACGGGCACGAGGTGTTGGCTGAGTGTTGGCAACGTCGGCGGATGGAAGGTGTGAAGGATGGTATTGAGTCCTTTGTGAATAGTGAACGGGGTGGTTGAACACCTTGTCACGCTCGACTGGAGTTACGTCCATAGATGTTGAGCCCAAAAGGGTTATCATGAAAGGAGGGGAATGGGGAATGTGCCAACATAGAAGCGGAGTACTCAGCTGTATTAGGATATGCATTGCCATCGTCTTGGGTTGGTACATCATAGGTGATGTCGTCAAGGGCTTCCGGGGATGCATCCATGAGTTTGGTGACTGGTATGGATCGGATGTCGCGTGGATGATAAGGTACAAGGCAGAAGGCAGCAAAGCGGAGCCTAGAGATAGAGCCGTCAAGTTCAGCAAGAATGTAAGATCCGCCTTTGGTTCTCTTGAGTATGACCATTGGCCCAAAGTATTTGGGCTTCGTTTTACTTCCGATGTCGTGATCGTACCATGAATTTCTGACTAAGACGAGAGAACTAGGTGAGAAATTAAAGTCACGAATTATGTTTGAATACTTCTCATTGAAGTGGCAGATGGAGTCGAAGCACACTTTGACGACGAGTTCCCTGACTTTCATGAGGTCTTGGGGCCGTTTCTGAAGCTGGATGGCTCGGATGGCAATGAGTTTGGTCGTGGGGAGCGGTTTGGTGAATGCAGGGGCGAGATAAGTTGCTTCGGTGAGATCGAAGGGCAGGAGAGGCTCGAGGCTGTGTGCAAGATAGTACGGCGAGTATCCTGTCGATTTCTGGATGGAGATTCGTTCTGCCCAAAATACCGAGGGCGCAACCATTGCCCAACGATGCTCTTCTCCTGCTGCTGCCTTTACTAGTGACTCCCTAACATCAAAATGTCTCCGCTCGACGGGGCCGTTTGCACGAGAATTGTAAGGTGAAATGCGAATATGGTTTATCTTGTAACGAGCCGAGAGGAAATCTGCGGCTTGGACAAAGGCCGGGCCGTTGTCAGTGACGATTTCTTCAAGCGCGCCCCACCTACACAGTAAGTCTTCGAATATAAATGTCCCCAGTGTTCACGCGTTCTCGAGGCGAAGCATTTGCCATTCTGGATAGGATGAGAGAGAGCACCGGGTGTGAACAATATAGCGGAACCCGTTTGACTTGGGCATGAACATGGTATCGATGTAGGCCTTCCTGAAGAGGTTGAGCGGAGTGGGAACAGTCAGAGGAATGAGGAAGTGGTGCGAAAGTCACGTTTGGCACTTGTGACATGTCTTAATAAACCATTTGACGTCTTGCTCAAGTTGTGGCCACCAAAACCGTTCCACGAGTCAGATGCGAACCGTAAAGATGCCCTTATGTCCCATCTCATTGTGAGCCTGCTGTATGAGCTCATAGCGGCGCTCTTCAGGCACAACGAGCTTGTGCTTCATCTTCGAGTCCTTCTTGTTATAGTGAGGCCGCTTCGGTCCGTAAAGAGGCCCGATACGTATCCGCAGATCGTATCAAAGGAGACTTCTC
>JAEUWR010000742.1:0-14139 GCA_018524895.1 Podaxis sp. C-F-101400
TTTATCGCCTGAGAAACATGTGACTGATGTGACCGTTCGAAGTTCGGGCACGTTCGAACTACGGGCAGCCCATAGTACCGCGGGACACAGGGGCACAAGTTACCTTAACACGATCGAATAGCACGTGGTTGGCGACATTGACCGATCTAACTATCTTCCCAGTGCGCACACAAAAACATATCCCAACCTGGTCCTAATCGACGACAACAATGTCCGCTGCATCTCCACGCAATTTCGTTCTTGCATCTCGCGCATCCCAACTAGCGCAGATCCAAACCAACATCGTCCTTGGCTCACTGCAGAATCTCTTCCCGCCGAATGAGAGCAACGCACAGGCTGGACCGACGTTTAGTACTTCCTTCATGTCTACCGCAGGAGACAAGAATCAGTCGCAAGCGTTATATCTACTTGGTGGGAAAGCGCTTTGGACGAAGGAATTGGAGGTTGCGTTGAAGGAAGGAGAGGTTGATATGCTTGTGCACTCGTTGAAGGATGTTCCGACTACTTTGCCCGAAGGATGTTGCCTCGGTGCGATCTTGGAAAGAGAGGATCCTGTGGATAGCTTGGTTGTGAAGCAAGGGAAACCTTGGATGTCGCTCGAGGATCTGCCCGAAGGAAGTGTAGTGGGGACGAGTAGTGTGAGGAGGGTTGCGCAGCTGAAGAGGAAATTCCCTAATCTCAAGTTTTTGGATGCGGTGCGCTTATCTATTCGATTACATCGCCGCCCCCTCCCTAACTTCACACAACTCATAGCGCGGTAACTTGTATGTTCATAGCCCCAGGTGATAAAGATCATTCTACTGACAAAGAAACTCAGGAATACCCGACTTGCAAAGTTGGATGACCCCAATGGTCCTTATGCCGCTCTCATACTCGCAAAAGCCGGTCTCGTGCGACTAGGAATGGGTGATCGCATAACAGCCGACATCACCCCACCAACGCTCTTGCATGCTGTATCTCAGGGTGCACTTGGAGTCGAGGTCCGAAGCAATGACGAGGAAGCAATCGAGCTATGCAAGAAGCTTACTCATCGGGAGACCCAATGGAGATGCTTGGCCGAGCGCGCGTGTTTACGCGTTCTGGAGGGCGGTTGCAGTGTGCCGGTTGGTGTTGCAAGTGCTTTGGAGTGGGAGGATGAAGCAAAGCAGGAAGCTGGTGCGTTAACTTTGACGGGATCAGTGACGTCGATCGACGGGCAGGAGCACGTCGAGCACACGCTGATGGAAAGAGTGTTGAGCGCAGAAGGGGCAGAGGAGGTCGGTGCTAAGTTGGCAAAGATCCTGATAGAGACAGGTGCAAAGAAGATTCTGGACGACATCAATGTAGACAGGGAACGCAGGATCGACGAAGCAAAAACCGCAGATGCAGCGCAGGCTTGATAGAAGGAAAGAAAATGCGATGGATATAGATAATGTATTATTGACAGAGTGTTGACTGGGCTATATGCGTATGTTCCAAGCCAGATCACATAGTCCCGTACCTTGAGGTTGCACGATTCAGTTGTGACGCGGGAAGGATTTTATCTGCGTCTCCACGAGCGCCTGCAGTTCCCTTCTGTAATTCACGGGAATACAAGTGACTCTAAAGTGGAGACGCGAATGACATTGGAAAAGAAAACAAAGCACATGGCACAAAAATTTATATAAGGCTGTGCTTGGTCGTGTTTTGCAAAGCCTCTGAATCTAGATCACATCATATCGCGAGGAGAGCAAGTTCGTGCTGTCCTAGGAGAACACATCTCTTTCATACCTTCCACAAATAACTCCAACTGTGCATTGTCGCCATTAGAAACGAGGCCGTGTCCAGCGCGACGCCCAAGCGCCGAATCACAAGTTTACTCTTTGATACTCCGTGAACGATCCGACAGCAACAGCTTTCCAGACCCTTTGGTGGATCTACTCCGTCCTGGACCACCGAACCCACTCCTTAGGCTCCTGAATTGCGGATACAGGCTCCTATATAACCTCGACCATACCCTGGTGACTCCCTGATTGTCGCTACCCCGTTAACTCGGAGTTCAAGACGTAGAACAACATGGGCTCGATTGCTGCCAGACGCCTTGCGAAGGAACTGAAAGAAATTCAGACAGAAGGGTGTCCAGTCGGTGTGTCCCTTAACGAACCCTTGCTGCCAAGTACGCCCTGGACACCGTCGTATTGACGCTCGTCGAGAAAACAGGTATCAAGCTCATCAAAGCGGATGACTTTGAGACTTGGTGGTTTTCTATAGAGGTTATGGGTGAATCTCTGTACAAGGTCTATCCCAGATTCTCTGCTGTGCATCAAGTTGGACTGACAGATGCCTCAGGATGAAGTATACACACTCCAATTTCGATTCGATGCACAGTACCCCATATCTTCTCCGGCTGTCCAATTCGTGGTAACCGATGGACGCCAGGCTCCAATTCACCCTGTACGCCATCATTCCTAACTCTCCTTCCCTACTCGCGTTCTCCTTAACTCTATCACGCTGCGCAGCACGTGTATTCCAACGGTCATGTAAGCCCGTCACTTCTGTTGAAGAGCCGAGCAAAACTAAACTGTTGAAAAATCCTCGTACCAACGCAGATCTGCGCATCCATTCTTGGAAATGAATGGTCACCCGTGCTCAGCGTCACGGCTGTCTGCGTAACTTTACAAAGCATGCTCGCATCATGCAAGGTACTTCAGCTAATGCCTTCCCATCATCGCAATGCCCATACTCAACGTCACTCTATGACTTTGGCATGAACATCTAATAGAAGAAGGAACGGTGAGTAAAATATCCAAGTCGTCCAGTCTTTCTGCTCGTACTCAGCTGCCGTCTAGGCCCGTGGACAACGACCGCTACGTGCGCCATGCCCCAGAAAATCCGAAGAAGGTACGAACTGACCATGTTCCTTTTTAAATGACTGATCGTCTGATCAATTCCTCTGACTAGACCCAATTCCATTATGACGGTAAGAAACACTCCAGCGAAAGTTATACGACAGTCTCTGACGCCTGGTCTTGTCTTTCTATCTTAGATGACACGTAAGCCCACCACTCCTCTTCTCAATGCCCTTGCTAATACGGGTTCCTTAGCGTGTAATAATGCTGTACAATACATTCTCTCTTCACCAGTTCTTTCTAATTTTTCTCAATCGGGGATGATCTGCCTATGCTATCAATGCTATTCTTTCCTTCTTCCTCTGTATATCAACGTACACCGTGCTACCGCCAACATGTAAACTTAAAACAACACCTGCCTACTCCAAAGTACCTTTTGGAACGTCAATCGAGTACCTTCCAAAATTCCAAATTGAAAACCGTCCATCCAGCTATGGAATGGGTAACGGAACTTGCTCCATTCCACATCCTTCCATCCATGGAATCAAGAAATCACAAGAAACGAGGTAAGAATTGGCCAACTGAGAGTAAAAGATACGATGCTAGTCAGTGAACGAAAAGAACAAGAAACTTGAATACAAATAATGTGTCAAAATGAGTTGGGACGCGGCGAGATAAGAGATCAGGGAGGACCAAGAGGACAAATCAAAGATCATGAAGGGGTGCTCGTGCAGCAACTTTCCAGTGGCGCGGCAGGCACACCATTTGGCGACGTGGATGTGACAGTGGTCACAACACTCTGAGGGGTTACAGCCGAAAAGGCCTCATCCAGGGGTGCGGGGGATTCCGCATCTACACAACATCCTCCACAAGCCGTCCCACATACGCATTGGCCATTCGGGCAATTGCATCTCCCACCGCAACATAATTTCGGCAGTTTGACTGGAGGCGAGTTGCCAAAAGTCCCATAGCCGACTTCGCGAGGATCAAGATGGATTCCATTGCCCAATCGACGGTTTGGTGGAGGCGGTGGCAACGCCGCGGCACGGGCAAAGAAGCGGTTAAGGGAAGCACTTTTGGTAATATAGTCCAGGGAAGATGAAGAACCTGCGCTCGATGTGGTGGCACTTGAAATGGATGAGAACGGGGAAGTACTGTTTGGAAGAGCGACTCCAGATTGGTTATCGACACATGTCCCGCATTGTCCGTCCGCACAGTCGTTTAGATCCTTCGCAGCGTATTCTGATCCTCGATGTACCACACACCCGGGACAGGCACACTTAACCCCGCATGTACAACCAGAACCAGCCAAAGAGGTGATAGTGCTGATTGGAGGCATAAATCCAAAGTCTGGAACCTGCTCCGTCAGAGGTGGTGGCGATCCTGACGAGGACCGGATTGGCGGAAGCTCGAGGACTGGGGATGGATTGTGATCGTGGTGGGTGTGATCGTGACCGTGGTGGTGCTTCGATCGTTTGCGGAAGTCCTGTTGGGGACTTGGTGGGCGAGAAGTGTGATGCTTAGGAAAAGAAGCCGAGGAAGGGATCAGGGAGATCGTTCTAGGTGGAGGGATTTTCGCCGTGCTATCGAGAGGCATTAATGGTGATGTCGAAGATGATGCTGGGGCGGCGCAACAGCACATTGCGGCCACATGAGCAAGCGTAGCAAGGTCCCCGGTGGAGCTCGGTGTAGACTTGTCTGTGGGCACGAATGACTGTGCTCGCCGGCAATTGCATTTCCAGACACTCCTACAGTTGCACGGGTTTAAAAGAGAATCCACTAAACCAAATATTAAAGATCTGATGGAACTTAGCAGGATGGTATAAATAGCGAAAATACCTCTTTGTCGAGCGTCTGCAGGAAGCGAGCTTCGGACTTGTGACGCCGCTAAAACATCTCGGAGACCATTTGGTAATGCAGGTACGATAGGTATGAACCTGCGGGCTGTGAGAGCGGCCATTTTTTGTCAGTCTTACCAATATGATAATACGAGCGGTGATGGTTGCACACATTTAGATGTTGTAGATGCCAGGACTTGTCCGCGGCTAGCGGGATCGGTCTTCGGATTGCAGGTACACTTCGAGTGGACCTTCTTCGACTGTCGGAGCTCTCTGCATCTCTCGCACTGGGATACGGGACGTCCTTTCTTCTTGATTTCAAAAAGAGGTCGGTCTGTATGGTGGCAAGATGAAGATCGGTGGCCTTTAATGCATGATTCGCTGCATGCAACAGCGTTAGCAAATTTGTGAGAGCGAAAGGTTGACGAATGATGCTTACCAGGCGAACTTCTTGCTATTGACGTAGACCTAAAGAGCCCAGAGTAAGATAGCCTTAAGTACTTGTCGAGGTGGATAGTGGAAGGGCATACAAACCATTTATGCCAGCTGTACAGCAAGTCCTCTAGATACAGCGGCGGTGGTGGTTGATGGAAGAGAGGAGACCAGTGAGAAAGACGGTGGGAGGAAAGAAAGATATAAGGAGTGGACTATGACGAAGGGATGAATGGACGACCAGGGTGGGCCCAGGGAGTCGGTGATCGCGGTCACTTGACCACGTCACGCATGTCACATCCCTGTCTTGGGTCCGTCCTTCCAAATTCCCATCCATCTCCCTTTACCCCCGCCCTCCTTCCGCTCTAATCTGATAGACTCTTGGAGCTGCCTTGCAATTACCCTCCGCGGTTTTCATCTCTCGGTTAAGTGTTAAATCCCTTCAAGTGAGGGCGCAGTAATAATTACACAATCTGTGAGAGCTACGAGCAAGTACTTCTTGTTACTGTGGAAAAACGTTTGAGTGAGAATGCCTGGTCAACTGTGGGTTCCTTGAGACTGTTGGACCGTCGTAGCAAGGAACGTTGATGTCAACCTTGCTTCGAGTCGTATGGACAAAAATGTGGTTGTCATCTGTGTACAATATTAATGCGACTGGTTCACATGATTAAGACCAATCAGATGAACTCTAGTTAAAAACTGTGTTCACATGCTAAGGCCAATGCCAACAAAACGTGTCCACTTCGGAACCGTCACCTAACAGTATGGTCATATTGACATGTATTGGGCCATACTGTGCAGGTCATATGAGCACCACACAATGATATACTTCAGGGTAGCTTCATACAACTCACTCGGAATCCTTTTTGCCATTCTGCGATAGCTTCTTCTCCAACTTATTGAACTCGTTGAGGGCGACCTCTTCCTCTTGGTCCAGGATCTGAGAATGATGTGGGATTTAAGAACACCAACAACTCCGAGGACATTCTCACCTGTTCCACGCCCTTGACTTCCGGAATGTAATGCATGAGCATACGCTCAATACCACTCTTGAGCGTGACAGTACTCGAATCACATCCCCGGCAGCTTCCCTTCAGCTTGACCTTTACAATTCCATCACTCTCATCGAACCCTCTATACTCAATATCTCCACCATCCTCCATAATAGCGGGCCGCACCCGAGTTTCTAATAGCTCTTTAATCATAGCCACGGTCTCCGAATCTGTGTCAAGAATCCTCGTATCCTGCGGTCCAGCAGCATCTCGGTCTTCTTGACTCCGGAACAGAGGTTGGCCCGAGGAAAAGTGTTCCATGAGGATGGAGTAGATCTCAGGCTTAACAACTGCCCACGTATTCTCAGAGTCTTTGGAGACAGTGACAAAATCAGGCCCGTAGAAGACTGCATTGACACCTTCGACGCCCATGAGACGAATGGCGAGGGGCGATGCGAGGGCTGAGCGCGTGTCTAGGAATTCAGCGGTGCCTTCACCCATGACAGGGACTCCCGGGATGAATTTGAGGGAGTCTTCATTGGGTGTTGTCTCTGTCTGGATGAACATGGAACGAGCTGCAGAAACGTTAGTGGGGTGCTTGTGAGCCACGTCATTTGTAAAAGATTACACACAAAGTGAAGGTGTACGCGCAGCAACTCTATCCATTTGTTTCCATTGTGGTATTGAGGTGCTAGTAGCCAGGGTATTCCGGTGGGACGCAGAGTGAACACAACTTGCAGAGAAGGCCCTGACCACAGACGTTCCCGACTTCCCCAGGCCAGCGATCCTTTTGTTGCTGGTCTTGAGAGCATTTTTTGCAGCAAGTCTAAGGGATGAGAAAGCTAGAGACGAAGCCATGGCGAAGGTGAACGAAGAAAGTGGAATGGACGAGTGCGTAACTTTACAAATCACCGGAGCACCGACGCCAGATGAGGCAACTGCTATATGGGGAAGGCGAAGAAGGGATGAGATCACTTGGCCGCTGGCCCATGCCGTTGAAGCTCAAACTTCTTCCATGCTCCTTCTCTTACACACAACATGAAGCAATCCATGGTACAGGTCATACGATCCGTCCTACCAGATGCTCTGTTCTTCCTGGCACTGACATGGCTCACTTGGAAAGCTTGGTCTTTCTTTCGTCCCCGAAATCAACACACACTCCGCTCCGTGGCTATACTTGTTCTCGGGGACATAGGGCGGAGCCCGCGCATGATGTATCATGCTCAAAGCTTTGCGGAGAATGGCTTTGTGACGGACCTCATTGGATATGACGGTGCGCACTCCTGCGGGCTCCCACATGTCGAGGAAGCTAACGACGGCCATACGTGCTTGATCGTCTAGGCTCCAGACCTATTCCAGCATTGGAACGCTTGCCCAAGCTTCAGATGCATTACCTACCCGACCCGCCTAGAATCGTCCGACGGCTCCCATTTATTCTTGCTGCGCCTATCAAGGTCATGCACCAAATTACGTCGATCCTGATTGTCCTGGTTGTCTTGATCAAGGTCCCACCCGAATTTATCCTGGTTCAGGCGAGAAAGACGCGTCATGTCTATTGGTTGAGGATGCTGATGCTTCTTCATAGAATCCCCCGAGCATCCCAACGCTACTTCTCGTGCAATTCGTTGGCAAGATTCGAGGGTGTAAGGTTATCATCGACTGGCATAACTTGGGATACAGCATTCTGGCCTTGAAGGTTGGAACAAAGCACCCACTCGTAAGAGTCGCGAAATGGTGAGTCGACACTAGCTGTCACAGTACGACACCTGATATGAAATAGGTTCGAAAAGGCCTTCGGTCGTAACGCATATGCTCACTTATTTGTTACCAAAGCAATGCGGGACTACTTGGTCAACGAATGGGATCTCCAGTGCGTCTAATAAGCATTTAAGGATGCCATAACACTGACCTTCATGCAAGAGGGAAAAAGGTCGTGCTTCACGACCGCCCCCCGCGCCACTTCCACCGCGCATCCCCACAGGAAACCCACGAGGTTTGTCAGACTTCTATACTCTCGTTCTTAACGAACCTCACTTTCCTCTCTTCAGCTCTTCCAAAGGCTTCGTTCATCCCTACTCGCCCAACCTTCTCTCCACGGCTTTCTCCCTACATCCACCCCACCCTATTCCACACCCTTCACCGAGACGGCATCCTCATCAACTAAATCTGGGTTACCCATACCAGTTATCGCTACCCATCAATCTTCCGAAACATCGCCAAGATTCCTCCCTCCTACGTCCCCTACGAACTTCAGGAAAGCTTACTCTCCGCTGGATACGCCCCCCGTTGAGCCCTCCGAGCCTACGTACCATGAAATCCACCTTCCCACATTGCGTCCTGACAGACCAGCACTACTCGTGTCAAGTACGTCCTGGACACCAGACGAAGACTTTTCTATCCTCCTTGACGCACTCAGTATTTATGAACTTCGCGCTCAACAAACTGGGTCGCAACTACCAAAAGTCCTCGTCATAGTGACAGGAAAAGGTCCCCTTCGTGACAAGTACATGAAAGAGATCAATGAATTGCAGAAGAAGTGGAGATGGGTGAGATGTGTGAGTTTATGGCTGGAGGCAGAGGATTATCCAATTCTACTCGGTTCGGCGGATTTGGGCATATGTTTGCATTCGAGTTCGTCTGCATTAGATTTACCGATGAAAGTTGTTGATATGTTCGGGTGTGGACTGCCGGTCTGTGCGTTGAAGTTCGACTGGTATGTGAATTTGTTTCGTGTTCTCTAAGAAGATTGGCTGACTAGTAGCGCACGGTGCATAGCTTACATGAGTTAGTGAAAGATAAAGTGAACGGGCTTGTTTTCTCTGATGCTGCACAGCTCGCAGAGCAACTTGAGGTAAGACTCGGAGCTTTCTCATATGGGGCCAGGACTTAAAAGGGTATCTCAGGAATTACTCGCATCGTTCCCAAACTCACTACAACTCAAATACCTTGCTGAATCGCTCAAAGTGCCATCCACAGGGTCGCATCTACATTCGCCTAGGGCTACTGTCGAAGACGACGGCGAAAAGTGGGTCTGGACTAACTGGGAAGAAAACTGGGGCAGAGTAATGAGACCGCTCATCTTGAACGACGTCAATCTCTGAGCAAGAACATGTGTAACATTACAACAACAATAGAAGTAGTATCTATACCAGGGTATGGGCTGAATCAGGAGACGAAGGGAATTTAGCTGCTTGCTGTTGCCGCAAAGGTGAGTGTTTCGATTCGACCGCGGTTCTTGCATTCCTTCTGCAGGAGCTCGTTGATGCTGCGGAATGCGCTCGGATCGATGAGCATTGTCTGTGGTCCACCCGGTCCAGTAAATAGATGGTGTGAATCGAAAGTGAGTTTACTTACCACCTCCCATTCCTGTTCATTTGTCTCTTCGTGCTCAATCTTTTCGCCAGACTTAACGATGTCTTCGCGTAGGCGTTGAATGTCAGCCGCGGGCACAATTACACGCACGCGCATTCGTGCTCGTTGGATTGGGAGGTTGGACTCGGATTGCAGAAGCCTGATACACTCTGACACCTGTACAGGATAACCATGAATTAGTAAAGTGAAGTAGGCAGAGCGGACGACATTACCTGACTCTTGGCAGTCTTTCCTTGCTTGACACTAAATCCAGCCTCTGCCATGGCTTTCTCTATCATTCCGACGGGGTAAGGTGTTTGAGTCGCAGGGTCTACGCATTTCTCCGCTACGAGTGTGGCGATTTCCTTGCGTAGCGATGAAAGATCGTGTTCGCGCTCCTTTTCGCCGACCTGAACTTCCCCTTTCTTCAAAATCTGTGGCCATCCGTCAGTTTCTGGCTCTACCTAGTCAAGGGTGAGGCAGTTTACCTCTGAAACGATTTTATCGACGTTCGTTGTCCCGAAAGCTTTTTGCAAGTCGTTGGATTTGGCGACTTCCCCCTTTGAAACGTTGATGAATACGTTGCTGATTTGGAGTACGTCGTCGAGGTTTGTTTCGCTAGAGACAACTTGATCTATTGGACCTTTTCTGACTCGAGACCGAGGGCGTAGGGGACTTACACGCCATTTCGCCATTCTTGGACTTTATTCTTGTAGCAGGCGATCTGCTCAGCGGCAAAGGGTCGGATTCAGAATAGAGTGAAAGGGAGGTTGTGAAGAGACGAACCTCGAAGCGCTTGCCGCCTTTCTTGAGGCGGACTATGGAAACGTTTGTGAGTCTGGTTGATGTTGAGTGTTTGAGATAAATCTGGGATTAGTTGGGATGCGTACTTGATTTGGTTGGAGGGTTGTTGGATGGGCATTATAGTGGTTGTTTAGTGGCCTGGTGGTCTAGTGGTGGTAATCTAGTGTGTGGGTGAAAGATGGTTTGGGGGTATGATATAATGGGTTCGGAGCCGGTACAGATACGCTGCATGAGTAAGTTGGTGATTAGATATCTGCACGTGAGCGAATTTCTGACAGTCTATACATGTCATTTAGATCGAGTCCCACAGTACCCCTGGCGTGAGGCACCCGATTAAAGATAGTGAAAAGAAATGCACACATATGTGCAGCGGTTGGCGATCATCACGGCAGAACCTTGCTGCTTGGCAGCGAATTTGAAGAATAATACAGAGTTGACCCAGCGTGTGAAAACCGAGTTAAGACTTTGCTGTGTTCCAACTCATAAGCCTTCATCATCATCATCACTTCACCCCACTCGATTCTGCCTTCTTGGTAACACACGATGAAGGGCATAGGAAAGGCTTTGGCTAGGTACGCTGGGACTTAGTATACACACTCTAAGAACCAATGAAGAAATGCTGATGGGACGTAGGACCCCGTTCCAGGTCACCAGCAAGATTGGAATGGCCAAAAGTGAGATAGGCCCCCTGGCCCCGTGAAACGCTGCTTCTTGTATAAACTGACTCGCAAACTACTTGTTTTGTTTGCCCTGCGCTTGACTCTACTTTCCGTCACGCCGCCCGACAGAATCAGCGGATCCCGAGTTCGATGACTATAACCGGCACTTTGGCAATCTCGAGACTGCAGCAGAGCGCCTAATCAAAGATACCAGATCGTTCTGTGAGGCCGTCACTTGTGCGTGTTCACTTTCTGGTGTGTTGTGTGACATTATGCTGAATTTACTTCCGCTGGCAGTGCTCTTTGATCATGGGCACGGGTTCGCCACCCATTTTTCGGCAATCTTTCAACCCATAGTCGGGGAATACGATTTGTTGGGCAAGCATCCCGACGCTGATCATACCATCCGCAGTGTGCCGAAGTATGAAGCTGCGATGGAGGAAATGAGATCGCTTGTGGCCCCCGAGCTAGAGTTAATTGAGAGCAGGATTCTTGGGCCTGCGAAGGAGTTGCAAACGATCATGAAGCAGATTCGGAAGACTATCACCAAGAGAGAGCATAAGGTGAGAGCGTTATCAGTATTTCCAGGGACGTGGTGTTGACGATATGCAGCTTGTAGATTATGATCGGTTTAATAACTCATTGACCAAGTTGCGGGATAAGAAGGAAAAGTCGTTGAGCGACGAGAAGAATCTGTTCAAGGCGAGTTGCGTATACCCGCAGGATGTTCGCGACCCTGACAACCTCTCTAGCTCGAACAAGACTTTGAGATTGCGACCAACGAGTATGAATATATCAATACGGCATTGAAGCAGGATTTTCCACGTTTCATGCAGTTGGCGACACAGTTCATCGATCCTCTATTCAACTCGTTCTTCTATATGCAGTCAGTAAATTTGTTATTTAGGTGCATTTCTATATCTTATGCTTCTTATAGGTTGAACATTTATTATTTGATTCTGGAGAAGATGAACAGCTTCGCAGACGCTACCAAGTTTGACGTTGCGAACAGACCTGGAAACGAGATTGCACAGTCGTACGAGGAGAAGCGGACGGATGCTTGGCATGTCATTGAAAATCTGAATATTGTCAAGAGGATCGTCTCAGTTTGTGAGTGTATCTTGATACATCCCTGGTCAATGATCTGACGGCTTCCCAGCGAGACTGGTACAGACCACCAGAAGTCAGAATAACCTGCAACGCGCGTCGTCAGTGGCTGGATCCGGGTCCTCTGTTGGCTCTGGGTCCAGCCTACGCTCGCCACCCCCCAGCCGGTCGCTGTCGTCAGCAGCAGCATACAAGAAAGTACCTCCCCCAGCGCCTTCTCTAACTACGTCGCCTTCAATGGGCTATGCACCACCTCCATATTCCCCAAATCCGCCAGAGGAAAAGCCATCTGCTGCTGTTGCTGCTGCTGCGGCGGCTGCAACGAAGAGAGCACCACCTCCGCCCCCGCCGCTCAAGTCCAAGCCCAAACCCAAGCCAGCTGTCCAGTATGTCGTTGCACTGTATGATTTCACTGCCCAGGTAGGTGTCAATCATCATTATGTCCAGCGATGATTAAAGGCTCATGACTCACCTCGTTGTAGGCGGAGGGTGATTTGTCATTTAATGCTGGTGATCGGATTGAATTGGTGCAGAGAACAGAGAGCACGGAGGACTGGTGGACTGGTCGCTTGAATGGACAGGAAGGTGTCTTCCCCGGTACGTCTCCAATCACGAACAGCGTGGATGAATGCTTATTATTTGTGCAGGTAACTACGTGCAGGAAACCTAGATAGTTGTACCGGAGCTAGTAACTATGTAAATTGGCATTCATTTCTTCAGTTGTTTATAATCTATGTCGAGTTGGCGCAATAGAGAAAAGCCGGTGGGGGTAATCTCGCAGGTGCGATTGGCTGTCATGGTGCGGTCCAAACAAGGGTCAATAGATTGTGTCAGCCGGACCTGGCAGAGGGACCGAAATGGTTTTGGTTTTCAGCCAGCCCTTTTCTTCCATTCACCACAATGTCCTCAACATACCAATTATTGCGCCTCAGACATCCCGCACGCCTCTTCCCATCGTCCCCCGTTCGCCCAACCCACTTGCTCTCGCAATGCACAACCGTTTTCACCCGGCGGGCTATGATGTCGGCTCTCCGATCACCACCTCCACAGCAGCAACAGCCTCAGCGACGACACGTACCAGCGTCGCCTTCACCGCTACCGGAAACTACTCCTGTGGTGTTACCGGAGGGAACTACACTCTCGAACGACGCTGCTTCCCCTCAAGTCGCAGCACGTCCACCCCCGGCACCAAAAGCGGAAAAACCTAGACCTAGAATACGATCTACCAAGGCCGCTTTGACGATCGTGAGTGCTCTAGACCTCTCTGGCCCTCCCATCCCCTTCGCCATCCATGTACACACCTCCGTATCTATCGTTTTTCTACTCCGGTCGTACGACAACTTGGCTGACTGACTGCCGATGAATGTTGTTGTGGAATTTGCAGACGCCCGCTGCTGTGCTACGGTTACGCGCACTCCTTAAGGGTCCAACCCCGCAACTCATACGCATTGGCGTGCGGAACAAGGGATGTGCCGGGCTATCATACCACCTAGACTACGTAGACAAGCCTGGCAAGTTTGATGAGGTCGTGGAGCAGGATGGAGTCAAGGTGCTCATAGATTCAAAAGCACTCTTCTCGATAATTGGGAGCGAAATGGATTGGAAGGAAGATGCTCTTAGGTTTGTCCACCTTTCCTGTCGGCTTGCCGTCTGTTGCTCATGACTGTTGCCATCACCATCACAGTGCTAAGTTCACATTCAAGAACCCTAATATCAAGGACGCATGTGGTTGCGGAGAGTCATTCACTGTAGGATCATGATTATGATTTCTCGTTTCCGTGCTTTTTGATATACGGAATGCAAACTCCCGCATCACCGCTGCTCCCCGGCAGTTAATCTTGGTTTATCACATACTTACACTCTCATCCGTTTACCCCCGATCCATCCCTCTTGCTTGATTACACGTATACACTCTTTATACTCGCCCTACAGCCCTGTATCCACATCTGATGATCCTTTCCTCACACCAGTTGTTCTAGACAATCTGCTCAATGTATCACTTTGTAACTTAATCAATATAATGCATCATGGCAGAAACCATACAAACTACTGCAAAAACACGCGAAGCTCCTGATACTATTGACGCACCTCGGTTCGGACGGCACCCCGGTTCGGATGGTCACCTCAGTCACGTCTTTCCCACCTGGTC